>VYZV01038963.1:81312-220884 GCA_013401275.1 Pandion haliaetus | reverse complement strand
TCTCCTCATCCCAACGTAGCCAGGCGAGGGGGTGGGGGGTGAGTGAGCGGCTTCGTGGTGCTTTGTTACCGACTGAGCTGACCTGAAACCACGACAGGTGCCCATACCAAGGCAGCTTGTGAAGCCCAGGGTGCAGAAGTTCCTTGGAGTTGAGCTGGAAGGGTCACAGGGCTAAGCTGGGTCACTGGGTTTGCGTGATGAGTGCCCCTTTGTCTTGGGCTGGGTTTGTGCCCTGACACGTTGGACAGTTCATCTGCCCTTGGATAAGTTGAGTTGAGTTGGATTGTGCTCATTTCTATTTGCTGGCTGTGCTGGGAGCTCAGGGTGACCGCTCAAACACAGAGGAGATGAGTCCAAGCACTTTTACAGGAAGACCAAGGGAGGAATGAAAACATCCACCCCAGGCTCTGCAACTAAATAAATTGCTCCCTTCCTCTGGGCTGCTGGGATGTGAGTGCTGTTGGGTGCTGATCCAGCAGGGCTGACTGTGTGGGGTGTCCTGGGCCCTGAGGAGGCCCATCAAAGTTCTGCCCATGGGTTGTCTGCACTGATCTTCCTGCCTTGCTAAGCAGACTCCATGGCTTGCACCAGCAGATGGATGAAAATCAAATGAGTTATACAGCCCTCATCTGCTGCTCTTGTTGCAGTGTTGGCACAACCCCAAGTTGGGAAACTGAGGCTCTGGGTGATGTCTCTGCTGTGTCCATAGGTTGCTGTTTGGTCAGGAGATTTGAGCATGGATATTGTGTGTCAGACTATCCTTTTGCTCTGAAGTGAGTTCAAAAGATTTCTGAGGTGGCTTATGAAGAAATGTGGTAGTGTTTAATTAGCTAGAAAGGATTTTCCTCTGGGAACAGCAGAACCACATTCTTATGGTGCAAAAATGGGCCAGTCCTGATGCATTTGGATGCTGTACGTAACTAAACAGAGAAACCTCTAGCTGGTGGCACGGAAAGCATCCTTTCTTCCCTTTTTCTCCCCTCTTTGCAGGGATGTTTTGCTCCAAGGTCTGAACTTTAACACCCACAGCTTGGCGGAGGGCCAGCACTGGGGGCTTCGGCGCGATGGCCGTCTAGGGCCCCCGTCCTTTGTCTGGGCTGAATAGATCTCTGCAGAGCTGCCGGGCAGAGGTATGCAATCTGCAAACCTCTTTTCTTCCCCCCCTCTTGGCTGGCGGACAAAGTCTTCTGTCGGAGACGATGCTCACGGCGGTGTGCTGCCCTTGGTGGGGCTGTGGGGCCAGAGAGGGTCCCCCACGCTGCGTCCCAATCTCCTCGTCTCCCCATAACAGCAAGGCATAAAGAGCCGCTTAAGCATTCACAGGAGCAGAGAGGGACCCAAGCCAGGGCATGCTGAATTGCACAAAGTAGGATTTATCTTCAAAGAAATATTTCCCCCCTTTCTGAGCTCCTTTTTTTTTTTTCTCCCAAGGGATTTATTCCTCCTCCTCCTCCTCCCCCCCAAAGCAGCCTTTGAGCCATGGAAGCACTTTTTGCCTCTCTACGGTGGCTTTTCAACGGTGGGAGAGCAACGTTTTAGAAAGCCATGGGCCACCCAGGGGCAAAGCCTGGGGCTGTTCCCCATGTGCTGCATGGGGCTGAACTGAGCACAGCTGCACACATAGCTGCCGGCGATGTTGCACAGCCACAAGCACGGTGAGGACAAAACTATTCCCGTCTCCTGTTGACCATGCTGAAGTGTGGGGAGCAGCATTTCACCCCAGTTTGGTCATGCTCAGTCTCCATTTTCAGGCTTGACCTGGAGGTGTGAGCTCACCAGCGCTCCTGATTCCCTCTTTGTGTGAACAAATTGATGCCTAGACAGGGACATCTCGCTGCTGCCAGCTGGGACCAACATCTGGCTGGGTGGTGGAAGGTCTCCATGTGGCCACAGCTGGAAGGTTGCTATTCTGACCACTTTTGGGGCTCATTTTTGCCTATTCCCACCTGTACTGCCCAGAGGAGAGACACCAGCTTCCCCAAAGGGCTGGCTGTCCTTATACAGGGGACCCCAAGACAGAGATAAGGGGAGCTATCACAAGTTTATGGGTTAT
Source organism: Pandion haliaetus (assembly GCA_013401275.1). Classification (NCBI taxonomy): domain Eukaryota; kingdom Metazoa; phylum Chordata; class Aves; order Accipitriformes; family Pandionidae; genus Pandion; species Pandion haliaetus. Next base: position 218,831 of record VYZV01038963.1, on the reverse strand, counting down.
ATATCAGCTATATGAAGGAGCTCAGGGTCAAAGAGGGAAGGCACTGCTGATAGGTCTTGCATCAACAGGGCCAGAGCTACTTGTACATTGTGCCCATTTCTGCGATGCTGGGAAAATGCCCGTAGACATTCTTGGATCAGCGCTTTCTTACACTATGAGCCATGTGAATACATCCTGGGAAAGCAGTTCCTGAAAAACACGTCACCCAAGCCATTTCATATAGGTGAATATCTACTTTTTAAAATGAGATTTCTGATGTACCAGAGTTTTTCAGGCCCTTCCATAGCCAAACCAGGCCCTATCCACATTTTAGTACAGGGGAAAAATATGGAAAACAAACATGAAAGCACAAAATTCTGCATTGTTTGGGTCAGCATTTGATGCTGGATTTGGGGCTGCTTTGTCATCCTCAGCCAGAATCTTCTTTCCCCCATTACCATCAATAAAGCCGACAGCAATGTCTGCCACGTGGGGCTGGGAGAGCACCTTGGGTTGGATATGGGTCACTCTTTCCTCCCCTTGGGACTGGAGCATCCCCTCCCTGGAGCAACAAGGGCTGGTGAGCCTCCTGTCCACTCATCACCTGGACCCACCATGATGGAGCAGCTGCAGCTTTAGTCCTTGAGACCATGGAGACCCAGGGCTGGTGTGGCCTGATGGCCACCAAGCATGCTGGGCTGGTGGCTGTAGGTGGCTGCCTTTGCTTGAGCGGTGCAGTGGAAGTCTCCAGAAGGACAGTTGAGGCTGTTGGGACTTTCTGGAAGGAAAAAGGGGAGGTGGAACATTCTACAAGGAGGGTTGGTACGGGCAAAACTGTCCAGAAGAAAAGCAGAGTGGGCTGGGAGGACCTCTCTAGAAGGTAGGTGGGGTGGACCTGTGTAGAAAGAAGCTCTCAGTCAAAAATAATTTAAACCCAGACCCCACTGAACAGCTGTGCTGGGAATAACCTCCCATTCCCCCTCAAAGGAAAGTTTCCCTAACTGAAATCGTTCCCATCTATGCCAGACCCATGCTTTTGCTCCTTGCAATGGAGAAGAAGGCTGGTGGTGCACAAACCTCTGCAGATCTGAAACCACCTGGCCCTTTTGGGAGATTTCTGTGTAATAATAATAGATGGGAATATGCTTGAGTCCAGCCAAAGACGTGGCATTTGTGAATAGTCTTTCTTCACCCCCTCTTTTTCTTCCTTTTTTTTTTTTTCTAAGCTACTATTCATCAGCATTATTCAAAACACTCATTTTGCTTCTAGCAGGCAAGAGGGAAAAAATCTATTGTAGCGCTGTGAGACACTTTTACAAACACGATGATTTCCCCTTGCCTGTTTCCACACAAAGCTGAAAGCATTTGTATAAAATCTGCTTGCTCTGAGGCTTGGCCAATAATTTCCCGGGCACACATTTGTTAATGTAGCTTGCAAAGTGCTCTGAAGATGAAGAAAAACAGCTGTTATTTCTAATGATGATGGTTATGATTAAATGAGGTTTTCTGCAAGTGATTGTGGATAATGAGTCATCCCTGGGGACCGGACATTGGGGAAAAACATCCTCCAAGCATGAGAGACCATTGAGAGAGGTACCCTGAAGGAGTAGAAAGACACCAAACAGTTTGGGGGGGAGGGTTGGGGGAGAGGAAAAAGTGATTTGTGTGAAATGTGGTTCAACTTCAGAATTTTATTTCCTATGATGGTCACTCTGGAGTAAAGCCAGGGATTAAGGTGCCTTTTCTACCCTAAATTCTCATGGCCAATATGTGGCTTTGTTTTAAGGTGAATAGATCCCACCTTGGAGTGAGGCTTGCTTCACCATGCAGCACTATCAAACCCTTATCACTCATCCACAGCCACAGGGGATCCTCAAGGGCTTGTCAAATTGACCCCACAAAGTTGATTGGTTGCCTCAGAAGATCTTACCTTAAAGCCTTTGCATGCAGCCACAGATGAATCCTGGTCTCAGCAGACACTGGGACTGAAAATTGAGCAGGCCATGCCAACCATTTCCAGCCCAGCTCCTGCTGGGTGTCTGACCTTTAGACTGTAGCGCAGAGAGTCCTCTGTGACAGGGATAAGTCCCTGTGCAATCCTAATAGATGCAGGATTTTGGCTGTATTTGTACTTTAATTTGGTAGAAGTGCGTCTGATTATTTGTGTCTGTTCAAAGTGTGGTGCCATGTTACAAAATACAGGGCATTAACCTTGGTGGAAACTTCCCCATATCTTTGAAAACCACAGACATTGCATGTTGGAGGTGTGCTACAACGAATAGAATAGATAAATAATTGTCCCTGCAATCACAGGAGCAGTTAATCTTTGTTAACCCCTTCTACTTCCACATTTGTTTGTTATTTCTTGTGTTAAGCCCTATTGTTTCTTTGTGCTAATGACACCTCAAAGCCAACAGCTAATCAATTAATGAAATGTACTTCACACATGTTTGTCTCAAGCTGCACATACTCCCTGGGATCCCACACAGCAGTTAAGGTATAATTAGGGCTTATAAAGAAACTGTTGAAAATCTTACTGATAAATTGTAATTATTATCTGCCAGGGAAAGGAAAGGATGTAGAGTATATTCCGCTTCATAGGGAGATTATGACTAGCTTTATTTTATTTGATCCTTTTCCTTTCCTGTGTTAAACCTCATTAATTCCCTGAAAAGAAATGGAAAGCAGGTGATGGTGAAATAAAAGGGACCCTAGGCTGTGATCCAGAGCCTTGGGCAGAAATGCAGGTTTAAGGGATGCTCTTTGCTGAGCTTTTCTGGCTGGTGGCAAGGTCTGTGTGCAGCTTGTGGTGATGGTGATCAACCAGCAGCTTGCCAGGAGGTTGATTTTACTCCTTTGCATCTGTTGATGCGAAGCTGTGGAAGACTCCCAAGTGGAAGGTCAGGAAACGATACCCCAGCGAGCGGTGGGATGGCACAAGAAGTCCCCACGCAAGGGAGCTGCAGGTGCTGGGAGGCTCAGCTCAGGCAAAAGGCACCTCCCTCACCTAGCATGGGGTTCATTTTCTCTCCAGATCCCTTGGGAATGGTCATATTGGCTAAGTGGGCATCACTCCTATCTCCTGCCTTCCTATGCCATCAAGATGCTCAGGGCAAGTTGGCCATGCTCAGGTGCTGAGATGCAACCATCTCCATGTCCCTCACATGGCTGCTGGTACCCACATAATTTTTTTTTCCAATTTTCTTCTTGCAGCTGACTGGGAAGTGTTTGTAATATCTGAAAAGAGCCCTGCACCCGCCTCCCACGTCTTGTAGGATATTGTGTTGGAGAAAGCTGGTTGGATGTAGGAGAGAGGAAGAAGAGAAGGACTTAAAAGGCCCAAGGAAAAGGCTATAGGGAAATGCCAAATTTGGCTGTCGTACCTCTTTACCCCTTGAAAGATGGATGCCCTAGCTCTACAGCGCCAAAAAAGACAAGGATACTCTCTCTTTCTTTGTGTAGTGGCCTCTCAAACAAGCTCGGCTTGCAGTACCTTCTGCGTTCAGGCCCTGTGGCTGAATATGTTTCTTGCTTTTTCTCCCCTGCTCCTTCCTCCATCATCCCCCTGGGCTATTTCTCATGCTTTTCCTCACTCTCTGTCAAGCAGTGGGAAACAAGCAGCCCTGTTCAAGTGCCTGTGATTATGGGGATTCTTATCTGTGAACAAACAAAGTCTCTGTTTGCAAGGGAAAAACCTGAGATCTCTTGGGTTTATGAAGCTGAAAAACATATGTTACCGCTTTCATGGCTCACTTGCTAAAGAGACCTAAACTTTGCTCTCCTACTGATGCGTGTTTTCCTGCTTGCTCTTTGTTCCCTTGGCTTTCCCAGTGAATTGATTCAGATTTGCTCTTTCTCTCCTCTATCCATTTACCTTTGCCTGGCAGAGATGGGCAGGGATTGCAGACGACCTCTAAATTTTAGGAGCACTCTGCTTCAAATCTAGAGGCAAGCACTGTAAGGCCTTTTGCTAAATCCTGGAAATGACTGGTCTGCTCCAAAGCCTAACACAGATCTCCCATCTTTTGGTCTCTGCATCTACCATATGTTGTGGTATTGTTTGCCCCTTAGGTGGTTGCTGGGTCCAGATGCTGGGGTATTATCTTTGTTAGGATCAGATGCTTGTGAATTCAAACACTTCATTTGATGTGGTCTGAGGCATTGCAAATTCAGCCAGACCTTGGGAGAGATGATGTTATGGCTTCTGAATGCCTCACCATGGCTGTACAGCAGGCTGGTAATTTGTGAGCAAGGATGAAACTGTGGGATGGAGGATCATGGAGAACCTGAAGGGTGGCTGAGACCCGGGTAAGGAAGGAGCTTGCATTAGTTCAAACACAATATCTGAGCATGTGGAAGTGCACCTGAGGGCAGGAACCTGGGAGAAGTTGTGGAGGTAAAAGGGAAGGAGGGATGCCTGTGTGGNGTGGAAGATCACAGAGAAAGAGATGAAAGGTATGCCTGGAGATCTGAGTATATTTTGAGCTGAGGAGGACCTTTCTGGTTGCCCTTGTGTTTGTCTTTGTCTTCCTCATCCTCACATGGGACTTGTCACTAGTAAGAGGGCTTTCTCCTGGACTTCTCCTGGAGTTACCACCAGCAGAGCATTTCCCAATACCAGCAACAGCATGGTGTAAATACGTTGCAGATACTTGCATCCCCCCGAGCTGCAGAGGGAGATGAGCTATTCCTTGGAATCATTGCTTTCAGAGTGAAGTAGCCTAAGGATTTCCTTACCCATGTCGAATCTTTCCTGTGCATCCACACAAAAGTATTGCCTTTTGTCTGGCATCTCAAGCAACTCCTGTACTTCATTGCTCAGCAGAGACCCATTGGTCCCCTACAGCTGTGGGGCAGAGTGGCTCAAAGTCTCCCATTTGTTTTTTCCCTACGTGAGGCCCAGATGCCCAGAGAGAGCAGGAGCAGCCTTGTGTCAAATCACAATCTGGGGCTTGTCAGGGTGGTTTCTGCTTTGGATGAGACCTTGCTGATCTCACTAGATGTGGTATAACAGGTTTATTGGCTTTCCTGGTCTCTAGCCTCTCTTGGTCTCTGGTTATATTTCTGGATGGGTCTGGTAGGTGACATCAAGGTCTTTTGTGCATAGCCATTTCTCTTTAGAGCAGAGGAGGATTTCAGCCATAGTAGCTCTCATCCACTAGTCAGCTCATGTCAGAGATGAAGAACAGATGTTGGCAAAAGATGGGAGAGAGTGATGGGCTCCTTATAAATAGCTCCAAAGAATCATTTTCCTGGGTGCAGAATTTGTGAGCTCAGATGCCTAAATTTAAGCTTCGTAAGTGCTGCTTCCCAAGTTTTGGCAAGAGCTGGGTGCTACCATGCCCTGAGGACTTCGTTTGCGGTCAGCTCTTGGACAGTGTGTCCCCTCTGAGCACTGAGGGCTCAGAGGTCTGAGCCCATGATAGATACCTAGCCCTGGACTGGCATCCCGAAGAAAGTGAAAGGGGTTGCACCATGTTTATAGTGGCTTCCTTCTGTGTTTTCTGCTGTACTGTCCCCTGTACGTTCAGATGCTGCATTGCATCAAAGAGCTCCTGTACCCAACCATACCTTCACCTCCTGGTGGAAACAGCCTTCAAAACCCCAAGCTCCTGAAATGCTCCTGAAGTAACAACACCTTGTGACTTCAGCCTAGCATCACTGAGCTAGCTAAGAGTAACTGGCCTGTGGGGACCATGTATCTCCTTAGCAGGCCAGATTGTCTCATGCAGGACGATATATCGCCATTTAATTGAGTGGATATATGTCAAAGCATGTATGTTCAACAAGCTGAAAGTTCAGTCTAGGTTTGTTGCCTTTGTGGGATGCTTTGACCCTTTGTGGGCTGCAGAGGAGCAGCTGGGCGAGTTAGCTCTGTCTGTTGGGACCTGAGAGAGGAAGGACAAGGTCTCTGGGCAAAGAAAGAGAAGAGGCAGGGCAAGGAAGAGGGATAGATTGATGCTGTGCCAGCAGAAGCCAGACCCCAAAGCAGGGGACAGGTTATGCTCTTTGTTTCTTGATATGAAAGGTTTTACTAAGCTGCTTATTGCTGTGGTACCTTAAACACCTTGGGCAATGTGGTCAATGGGGAATCAAGGGATCTGAGACATGAAGGTTTTTGCTCATCTTTGCCCAGCTTGATGTTTTTGGGAGGGCCAGGGGTTGGTGGAGGTGGTTCCTCCCTCCCCAGCCTCCTCTGCAATGAAGGGTCCCTTCCCCAACAACCCCTGGGCTTGGAGAGATGACTTGCATGGGAAGACTAAGTCAGGATTTCATTCAATTCTTAATTATAGAGATGTTCTTAAGTGCTCTGGTGCATAAAGCTGAAAATACCTTTCCCTTGCCACTGGGGACGAGACCAGTATGAATTATTTAAGCATTCAGATGACCAAGGCCAGATGATGTGTTTGATACATGAGAGAAACTGGATGCTGCAAGTGTCGAGTAGCCTGTGCTATGGGTGAACAGGTCTGCCCTGGAGGGGACTGTGGGTTGTTCACCATGTCCTGTTATGGCTACCATGTGCCAAAACACATGGGAAATGGAAGGAAAATCCAAAATAGCAGGTGACTGTGGACTCCATGCAAGGATGTTTTGAGGAGGAGAAAACATGAACTACAAGGAAAGACTAGAAAACCTGGTGTTGTTCAGTTTAGAGAGGGCTTAGGGGAAGACATCCAAACCATTGTGAAATACATAACAGAGGAAAGGCTTAAGCTGTTCTTTATATCCACCATGAACAGGGCATGAGGTACTGGGCTTAAACTGTACCACAGGAGACTACACATAGGGAAAAAAACCTTAAATGTTAAAGCTAGCTTGGACTGGAGTAGCCTGTCTTGGGAGCTGGTGGGATCTCCATCACTGGCAATTTTTATGAGGGGAGACTAACCCCTAGATTGAACACCTGACATGCTGCTGTAACCAGCCAGATGGAGCAAACAGTGTTTTGAGGTCTCTGTTACCTCTGTTTTCCTGTCAAAACCTGTGTGCTCATAGGTAAATATTGATGCGTGACCCTTGTGCCCACACCAGGAATGCGAGCAACAAACCTCATGGCCCTCTGCCAGCAAAATTGATGGGTTTGGTCCAGTGTCCTGAATTCCTATTGCTGAAGGAGAAGGGTTGGGCAGGAATGGATGCTGTGGTCTAGTGACAGGGGAACTCATGGTTTAGGCATCCTCATAGGAGGTAATAAATACTGCAACCCCATGGCTCATGACACCCTTCTGGTAAGAGCTCTGAAAGTTCAAATATATTTAGAAGATGTGGCTGGGGAACTTGGTAATTGCTGGGTTTATGCCAGGTGTACTTGAGGCCAGCTAATGAAGACAGCAGGTTCAGCAGTCATCTGCACCACTCGCCAGTGGCATAACGCCTGCACCCCCCATCTATGCTCTGGGTAATTCAAGAGCAGGATCACCATCTTGCCACATGAGATTGGCATCAATTTTTTACTATGGGGTGACCTGTTGGTGGCCAGATGCGATACTGCTGAGCTTCTAGAGATGGCTTGACCCCCACCATATCCAAGAGTGTGGGTTTCCCTGTGACTGCCCAGGATGGGCAGACACGTCTGTCTCAGGAAAGCATTCGGGGCACGGCACGCTTGGGCACTGCTCAATTAATAGCGGTCCAAACTGAAACCCCTTTTGTTTCATCTCCATCCTCTCTCCTTGCACCCCCGCTGCCAATAGGCTGGGACATTTGGAATGGCTACCAGGAATGCATCATTTCAGTTTTAACTTGTGTCTTATGTTTCTGTTTCATTTGTGCTTTCTGCAAACTGATCAGTTTTTTGGAATTGTCAGTTTGCAAGGATTTATCCACCAATTTCTGCAAAGATGCACTGAGTTATTTGCAAGCTATTTATGTGTGCATTGCATCCCTATGTATAGCACAGCAAATTGTTCATTGTTGTTCTTAAATGGCTGTTATTACATCAGATAAATCAGGGAAATTGGAGTCCTAAGCTGAGACTTTGCAGCACACATGCCTGGGTTTGAACATGGTTGGTATGGACTCAAGGATACGATGGCACTTCTTAATGCAATAGAAAAATATCTCTGTGCTCTGAAGAAGTGCTGGATAATGGTCCTTCTTTGTATTCCTACACAAGACTTTTTTTTCTAAATCTTTCCCTGTGGTCTTGACAGTGCCCTGCTGGGTGAACCGCTCTTTGCTGACAGAAACCCCTGTGCTGCTTGATTCGCTGTTAACTACATCAGTTGCAATTTACCACCAAGTTCTTTGTTTAAAATCTTGATTATGAAGGGATCTCCTATGTGTGCATCTTTACAGCTACCCTTGAAAAACAGTGCCAAGTAAAGCAATTTCAGTCAGGAAATACTTTTTTCTGAAGGGATCAGTCTCTGCAGTGCTGTAGTTTTGCCAGGGATAAGAGAGATGTTTACCTGGAGAGTTTTAGTCCCTTCCTTATGTGAACTAGTTAAACTGTTATCATGTTGTGGACAGGTCACAGTGATGTTAAATTAATTCTCATGGCTAAGCCTAGGCTCAAGTTCATCTGACATAATTTGGGAATCTGCAAGGAGTGCTTAAGTTAGTGATTTCATTTTCCAGAGCTCCCTGTATAGTCAAAAGGAGGCAGAGGTTCCCTCAGAGGTGATTTAGAGCACCTAAATTACAACCAGGAGCACTGCTGACTGCTGAGGAGACTTGCAATGACCACGCTTTTCTGTCAGACATCTGACTTAGGCATACAAAATTAGAAGGGGTGTCCTCAGCACCCTTTCCTGCTGGTTGCAGCATCCTCTTGAGAAAACTTCCTCTCTTTTTTCTGATATTAAAAGCTTACCCAAAAGGAAAGGAGGGTTACAGTCTCTCCATAAAACTTGTAGTCCTGTTTCAGGAGGAACATGAGATAAAGCCACTAAGATGGAGGCCAGTTCCACTAGCCTCAAGAGGCTCAAGTTTGGAAAGCTGAAGGTGGTACGTCGGCGCTTGCTACAGAGGTATGAGCATCAGCCCTTCATCTCCTGCCTGGCTGGTTTCTACAGCTGCCGGTGGAAGCGGTACCAGCGCAGAAGGACCGAGCCTGGGAAGTGCTGCTGCAAGATGGTAAATTAGCTCAAAGTCAGCACAGACACTGATTTCTGTGTAGGGACAGGCCAGTCCAAGCTGACAAGTGGTTGATGTCATGGGCCAAAGGCATCCCTGCCCAGCATCATTTGGAGCCCACTGAGATCTGTTGGGTTGTTAGATTTTGCTCTAAGTGCTTGATGTATTGCTGTGTTTCTGTGGCAAGCTCAGTTCATCTGTGCCATCGCGCAGTGTGGTGGCAGGAAAGGACTTTGCACCAAACCCTCCCGGCCAGTGAAACATCTCAAAGCCATAGGATCAAATTAAAGAAGTAAAATTTGGGATGGGTGTGCAGTAAGAATTGCAAAGAGGGCTGCTGCATAGTGCAAGTCCCTCTCATGTGAGGTGGTTAAAATCCTGTTCATTTGTGAAGTCATGAGACCTGTTTTACCTGAAAATAAATACTGCAGAGTATGCTTCTGGGGACATTCCACTGGTCACAGGGGACAAGGAAGGAAGTCCTCTCCATATGTACTTCAGGAGGTCCAACACCAAGCCACATGTCTTAGGGACACACTAAAAGTATCTTCTATTTGCTCTGATTACTTTGAAGTAGACAAGGCTCTGACCACTTGTCCTTCCTCTCCTTCTCCAGCGGGAATGCGTGTTTTTCCCATTGCTTGTTGGAGCTTTCTGCTTTTCTCTGATCTTTCTGTACATGTGGGGTGAAGCAAAAAACGACTACAATAACTTTGATTGGTAAGTACCCTCTTTTCCTCCTCTCCCGCTCCTTGGGCTGGTCACCAGGATTGCTGGGAAGAGATGAGCACCTTCCCCAGCAGTTGTGCTGCAGAAGGGCAATATAGCCATGAGCCAAAGATTTGACTCCTTAAACCCTTGGTCACAGCATCCAAATTGAATGTCCAGTGACTTCAGAGGTGCTGAGGCTGTGCCCTTTGCTTGGCTGCAATTTTTAGGTGTAAGTGTGAATTTGGGAGAAAGGGGAGACTCATCATCACAAAAATTGTGAGTGAAGTGGACTAAATAGCTCTTTCCTTTCCTTCTCTGAGTCTTTGGGGTTTTGCCACTGTTCCCTCTGAAGGAATGTAGTGGCTGGCATCAGAGGCATTGTACCAGCTATCTCACTGAAAGAGAATTGCGCGTTCCCAGGCTTGAAAGTAAGGAATAACCGGCAGGGATTTATGCAAATCCTTTCTTTCTGCAGTATGTAGGCAACAGTTAGCAAATCTGGCCCCTAAAATTACATTAAAACATCTGAAATATTATGGGGAGGAAAGGTGTAACAGTGTTATTGATCCTTAATGAACCTTTGGGTAAAAAGTAAAGCTTCCCTCTCTCCCTCCTTGGGCAATCCCTCTGCAGCTTCTCCAGTTTTCTGGTGGCAAGGTGCTGTGTCTTGTAGTCAGACTGGGAACTCTCTGGAGCAAGGCCATCAATTTGGTCCTGTATTTGACCACCACAGCACATTAGGATATTAGTCTGGTGGTTAATGCAACCATGGATTTGGGGAAGGTAGCTCTTAACCACTTCCTCCCTTCCTCTTTGTTTTATTACTTTGAAAACTTCAAAATTTCAAGGAACAGGGCTGTTATTCCCCTCCAGTCCATGTGCTAAATAAAACCACTACTATAATATTTTATTACTTTTTAGGTATAATTATGGGAACCTGGGCTTTTGGTTTCTCTGGTCTCTTGTTCTCCTGATTGTGGCGGCAATCTTGTTCATGTACATCACGCTGTTATTGGTAAGTAACGCTCCTTGTAAGTTAACCATGATTTATAGTCCCAAAAAGTAAACATAAGGATGGCTTTAATGTGTCAGACCAAAGCTCAGCCTAGCCCTGCATATGATCTTTAGACAGAGGATACCTGGGGAAGACTGGGAACACGAGTGTTTACGGTATTTTCTCCCCATGTCCACCTGTGGATGACCAATTTCAGCTTGGGGGTCTCTGAGCCAGATGTAGTTTATGTGATTTCTCTCAGTGATTTCCCTTTGATGAATGTGTCCAGTCTCTCTTTGAACCCAAGGAAAGCTAAGCTAGCAGTGGCTGGTTTTAGATTTAGGGGAAGCTAAAGACTGTTGCTTTGAGAGCAGGGAATTATGGGGCTCTGAGTCACGTAGTTGTGGTGCTATGTCTTCAAAGCTGAGTTATTCCTCTAATACCGAATAAAAAGGCTCATTGGAAGGAGGGGAACATTATCAATGAATCTGCCTTGACTCACTCTGCTTTGCTGGAGGCTTTCTCTCCAGGTAGAGACTACAGAGGTGGCCACAAAATGCTGCTGAAGTTTATGCCCAAAGAGGCAATGATCCTGGACTCTTTACTTTTCCAAATCCTGTGACATTTTCTCTAGACTTCTGGTCTGCTGTCTGCTTTGGTTAATGGAAACGTACCAAAAGCAAGCATTTCCTAAAACTTTTACCTTTCTCTCTGTCCATCTCTCATAGGGACCCCCCCTAAATACAGGCAGATCTTCATCTGTGTTTCCACCTTCTGCATCCAGAGCTATAGGCTAAGAAATCATTTTCACTCCAGGGACTGGAGTCCATGTTCAGTCTCATGCCTGCTCCAACTTTCATTTTGAAATGCCAGATGGTGATGGTGAGGTTATGGCTTTGACTCACCTCTGTGACCAAGACAACCAGCTTTTATCATCAATTCCTGCTGTTCTTACCCCTTCCCTGATGTGTCAACATATAGTCAGTCTGTAAATTGCTCATGGCAAGAAATCTTTTTGCTTTGTTCATGTAGTGCCTAACACAACAGGTTTCTGGGGTCCTTTGTCCCTGCTGAAGTACAAATAAATAGTGATTTTACTCTAGTGCTAGCAACAAAAACCCAAAGTCATAAATAGGACATCTGCTTGGCCATGCCCACAGCAATCAATAGCATCATGAAAGCTGTGGACTGACTGAGCTCTGAGTAGGGCAAATAACAATATTTAGTTATAAAGACTTTGTGACACCCTGGTGGCTCTAGGACTCAACATCTATTATTCAGCAAAGCCTACCTGGCTTTCCCAGTGGCCATGGAGTAGTATGGGTGGTTTGGTGGTTACAGTGCTTCTTTGGGCAGCTCAGAGCTTTGTCAGAGATGCCCATGTTGACATGGATACCTCTGAGATAGTACCTCAGCAGGCTGTGGATCTGGAGTCAGCCTCAGGATCAGACTAACCCATCATAGCACATGCTAGAAATGGGCTTTACAGGATTTCCTGGGCTTGAGGAGCCTGAAGACCCCTGAGGCTGGTATGTAAGCTTGGTCATGCTCTGTCTGGACCCAAACATCAGCCAGTGTCCAAGCAGCGGACTTTTTTAGCGGAGTTTCATGTCTTTGGCAGCATGAATGTGATGACTGCAAGCTGTCAGGGCAGGTGATGGGCAAAGTAAAGCCAGAAAGGAAGATGGAAAAAATGAGGTGAAATCGGTGTCCTACATAGTTCAGTTCAGTCTTGGTCCCACTCTTCCTTGTGTAGACACATCCTCCTCCTCCTCTCAGCAGCTCAGCTCTGTCTGATGAGGCTAACAGCATATGCCTTCCTCAGGAGGGTGAGCACGGATAAACTTGAAAGAATACAAGTAGTCTGGATGCTATCAGACAAGTCCTACAAGAGAAACACTTCAGAGGTTCCTCTGCTCTGGGGACAGCTCCTGCAGTGAGGGTCCATGCTCCTTGCTTTCATGAAGCTGTTAAGTGACTCACCCAAAGCTGTTGGGTATTTCTAAGGGCACTTGCCCTGCTTGGTAGCGTCACCATGTCATCATGTCTCATTTGGCAAGATTGCTGCGTGCATCAGCGTTGAGCAGTGGGTGTTGGGAGGCATGAGGCCCCATGCTGTCAGAGCTGTTACCTAGATAGGATTAGGCCTTGGAGGAAAGGGGAGCGAGGAAAGTACTCACCACCACCATTCACGCTCCCACTATCTCAAAACGTGCAGGGTCACATGCCTGCATGCAGGATCTTGTGACAACAACTGTGGCTCGGCAATTCTCATCCCAGCAGGGCTCCTTTCAGAGAAGGGCTCTACCAGGAATCACCCCTTCATCACTGTTTGCAGAGCTTCTCTGTCACAGTGTCTGGCCTTTCACTGTAGCCCTTGATGAACCACCCAGTAAAACACTAGGAGCCTCACAGGTTAATAAGTGCAACTCAGACCTTCCTCACCTAGATTGATCTATCGGTGTGGGCACTATATGACACGTGGATCACTCTAATGCATTTCAGACAACTGATGGCCAAATCGGTTGCCCCCATGACGAATTACATCCCATGTTCTGGTTGAACAGTGTTGGATGGAGACTACCCCTGCACGTGTTGCAGGAAGGACTGGAGACCTTCACCCAGGCAATGCTTCCTTGTGATGTTTTGCATCAGCATCCCATCACATCAGAAAACCAAGAACCCTGATGCCCTTGCTGGAGCAGAAAGATTTTATAGCAACTGGTGGCTGGTCTGGTTTTGTTTGTGAGCACCATACCCTCTTCCTTAATGATGGCACCCAACTGTAGCCTGCAAGCCTGCTTCCATGACCTTATTGTGAATCACCGAAGCAAACACTTTTCTGCCCACCAGCCACCATCAGCTGAACAAAAAGCTGCACAACAAAGCACTTGCTGTCTGTACAAAGATGCTCTCCAGCTGCATGTATCATTGTAATTTTTTCAGACAATCAGTTTCAATTAATTCAATTGTTATCACTCCCCAAGACAATTTTCTCATCCCCATTAGAGCGAAAAGGTTAAGCTGAGGAGTCTAATTGCAGGATCATTCATGCTCAGTGAAGAAGAAAAAACTTTTCTGGTTCAGTCTTTCAAACACCAACAGATAATATTTTCCTCTCTGTAGTTCAACCATGTTTGGTCTAAGGGTTTTGTCGAACTGACTAACAACTGTACAAAGTAAAGGGGTTCCCATGTGCTGTGGCCTCTCCATTCGTAGGGTAAGAGAGAACTGAAAATAATATATTGGCACTGAAGTCCAAAAAGTGATCTCAAACCTCCACCCCTATGAGACTAGGGTACCAGACAAGTTCTGAGTTGCTGCATTTTTGCGAGAAAGTGAATGTAAGGACCTGAATTCTGCTGTTGTGAACATCTAAGAGAGCAGATGTTTCAGGCGAGCTGGGTGTCTAAGTGCCTGCCTCCAGGTCCTTGTGGTGGTAGGTTCAGAGCCTGCCTAAGCCTCACCAGCACTATTGAAATAAGTACAAGGTCATTCCCATGCTGAAGTAGAGTGTGGTTAAGAGTCTGTTGTCCATCCTTTTGCAGCATAACCTTGTTGTGGTCAGTGCACCCACTCAGAAAGAGTGAGACAGAGATGCAATCCTCCTTGCAGCAAATCCATCTCTCTTGCCACTGGGAAGCATCCCTCGATTACCACTTTGCAGGCACATGGTGGAGGGGAGACACTTCCACACCTCATACTAAAGAAGAGAACAATGCAAGTGTTGGAGGCTGTAAGATTCGGGGAGATGATGGGGCTGGCAAGAAGGACCTTGGCTCTAGCCTCAGCAGTACTATTCAGAAACATACTGGTCACCTAAGCCCATGTTGTGTACTTGTATTAGACAATCCCAGGATATGTGTGGAAGCAGTTTGGAGGAGACAGACCTGCTGGTGCTGGTTGTCCCTTTGACTGAGGAAGTCCTGTTCTAGGTGCAAGCCTGTGGAACATTGCTAAAGGCAGCTGCTCTCTATGGAAGAGTGTGTTGGACAGGTCCTGAGGCATCTTTAGAGGAGAAGGATGAAGCTAGGTGATTGTGGCTTGAGATGTTAAGCTTCAGGGGTGCGCATCACATCAGCTCACTGGTCCATCAAGATGTGTTCTCCTACAGTGACCAGCAGTGCAACTGTGAGAGTTCCTTCTTCACCCTCTGAGGATGAAACCTGGTGATTATTCTTCTTGTAAGCTGATAATGAGATGTTGTTTCCATCCATAAAAATGAGCTCATCCTCCGATGGCATGCCCAGATGTGATGCATCATTCATACAAAAGTTGTACTGCAGTAGCAGGGGAGAGTCCAGCTGAGCATGGCCTGTGAAGTAAGTGTTTGGCTGCACCTTAGGCAAGGACCAGGTATTTGTATAACATTACTTGCAGAAAAGGGGCAAAGTGTCTTTTTTCTTCCTTTTTCTGAAACAGCTTATTTAAATGGGGCTGGCCTAAGATCTTTAGCAGTAATTCAATTCTCTCTCTGAACTGCTCCCATGGTTACTCATCATGTGCTGGGTGTAGGATTCGATTAAAGGAGGCTAATGTGTCAAGAAGCACTTAAAAGCTGATCTGTATTCTCTGCTGAGCTTATATCTTGCTTCAAATCAGCATAATCTTGAAAAGAGAGTGTGTTTGTAGCTGGATGGGAAACAGCTTACTTTCCTTTGTAGTGGTGTTTCAGGAGAGAAAAGCCTCTTTCCCTAAATCTGTATGTCCTGTTTTCATACAATCCCACTGTGCTATAGGCTGGAGGGACCTGCGTTGTAAATGAACCTTCTCAGAGCAGCACTGATGTCTACTAACAGATACTGTTCTTGGAACCCTGATATCTGATGAATCTGGTCCCCAAGTTGTCCCTTACAGTGGTTGGGAAACTTGCCCCAGGCACTCAGATTCCTGAGCATAAACCTATGCATTTTCACAGCAGCAAGGTACTTCTCCTGGTGAAATTCATCACCAGGTTCATCGGTTGCTTAGGTCCGGGACAACCTGAAGAAACTTACCATCAGTGCCATGGACTGGCTTTCCTCATCCTTTGCTTCTTGGTGTTCAAGGCTTCTTGAGTTATCTCCTGCCCTGGCTGGGGTTTGTGCCATGCCTCACAGGAACCCCCACCAAGGGCTTCAACTTGCCATCGGAGGGAAAAAACATGTCAGCCACCAAAAACTAGAGTCTTTTAATCTCCAAGGCAGTTTTCGCTGTTCTGAGATGTGCCTGTCTCTTGTGTTTCCTGTGATTACTGTGGAAGCATTGTCTCCTTTGCTGTCTGCTCTGTATTTTTGTGGTGCTTTGGAGGTATTTTTTATTCCCTGACATCTCTCCCGTGGTTGATATGCCTCTAATCACAACAAAAGCCTCTAATGACAGAAAATAAGCAAGGTTAGTGCTGTATTGGTTCATACCACCGCAGTAGACCCTAGCCATCATTCCTCTTTCAGAGTTTGTACTCACAAAGAAAAGTCATTGAAAGTGCCCCATTACCTGTTACCCATGAAAGGGCTTTGATCCTGCAGGGCAGCCTTGGTATGTGTTTGGCCATTTCAGAAGCATTTTTACTGTAGCAATAAACACTTCTCTCCATACACCTGTCCTGCTAACAACCTTGACATTGTGCTGGAAGACCTAGTGTAAAGTGACTTCCCAATGCAAAAATAATTCCAGAAGTACCTCACTGAACACACTTCATCATCTTCTACCAGGACGCAAACAACCTCTTCTTGATTTCCCAGGTCCTAGCGATGTGTTTGCTTGCAGAAGGTCAGCAGCTGTACCTACACTGGAGTCACAAGGTGGGGAGACTCAGGGCTTTCTGGTAACTCTAATCTATGCTTTAAATCACTTGAATCTGTGGTGTTTCTCTGCATGAAAAACATCTTAGATTGTGGGAGAGAAGGGAGAGAGGGAAGAGGTTAATCTTAGGAGACTTTAGATACCCATAAGAATGATATCTCCACCTGAGCTGATCACCTACACTCCCTTTGCAGTCAGTGGAGGGAATGAATCCTCTGAGGATGCAATTCATCCAGCTGGTCACAGACATATAAATTAAGATGAAATGAATCACACTTAAGGTACCTTTTTTCCTCACTGACTCTAAAAGGAGCCAGCAGTGACTCATTCAGGTGAAGTCTATATTTGACAGGTCTACATGTGGTAACATGAAGATAAAAGCTAAGTTTTCATGAGGACATCATGTAGCAGACTCTAGCAGCAGTGAAAAAAGTGGCTGCTATCTCTGCAGAAGAGAAAGCTGCCTTTTCCAAGGCATCCCAGTGCCTTATGCCTTTTGGTCTTTGGGTGATTTCAGAAATGCTACCTGGAGTTTTGAAGGTGCAGAAACAAATCCCCACAGAGTTGTTGCTGCAAAATGATGCCATAGAATCACCTTTCTTAATAAGTTATTGAGGCTATGTGAGGCATTTAAAAAATGAGCCTCTAGCCATGCAGTTTAGGGGAGAATGTAATGCAATTGCAAATCTTGCAGTGGAAGGGAATAGCTGAACATGCAGATACTTGATCCTATGTTTCTTCATTTAAGTAATGGAGACACAGTCATCTTTACTATTTAAAACTGGCTTCCAGAAGAACCAGAAAGATGTAGAACAATTTGTAAAAAAACCTGAGATTGCATCCTTGGATGGAAGTGATTACAGATATATTATTAAGGTGTTGATCTGTAGGATCCCCCTGAAAAATGGTTAGAGCCTTGGTCCAATTTCTAATAGCACTTAGTTCTCAGCAGATAGATGAAGTACCAAGAAGAGCCTGCCATCACCATTGTGCTGGTACCAAACTGAGCAAGAAGCCAAAGAATAGACCGAGCTACCTCCTCACTTTTTTGGTTAAAAAGTGAACTCTCATCTCTTAATTCTGGGAGTCTTTGCTGTTGCTGAAGCCTGTTGCAGAGCAGCTCATAGCATAAGTAATCTGTGTTGCTGTCTCTTTTGGATGGAATTCGTCACTTTTGAATTTAGCCGTCTGCAGGTTAGGGATTTGATGTAAACTGATCATCCAGGCTTCCTCTACATCAAAACACAGAGAAAGAGGGGCATCTTCCATCACAAAGCAAGCAGGAATGGATCACCTCTGGAAATTCCTCTCTTTGTCCAAGGATTATAGAGGGAGCCCTGAGGGCTGACTTAGTTCGGTATCCAACTCTTAAGATCAGTCTTGTTGTACAGAAAAGCAATCGATAACACTGTTGGTCTGGTTTTAGTGCCATTGGATCTCTTTGTCTCTGAACTGGCATAGTCAAGCTGATGCATCCTCAATTTATCAAGTCCAAGCAGGTTAAATAAGCTTGTAAGTCAAATGGATGGCACACCCTGTGCAGAAATGCTAAAGCTGATTTATGTCTTCTTTGCCTTTCCAGATTGGGACTTTTCTTGTCCTGGGCTTCTCTATTACAGCCCTCTTCATATTATCGGTACTCTGGGGAGATCAGTGGAAAACTGTCCGCCTGTCGTTCCAGGTAAGAGGGGCTGGGAGGTCTGTTAGAAAGAATAACTTGTTTATAGAACAAGTTTGTAGTAATTGGTAGAAAACATTCCATATGGTGGATGTTTTTCACATGGATTTTCCTGGCAGGGTACGTGTCTTTGAGTAAACTTTTATTATTACTTAACATTTCCTGTTGGGAGAAAAGAAGCCGAGACCCGAGGCTGAGTTTCAAGCTATCTGATGTAACAAGTCTCAGTTTGGGAAGTCACATCCTTTTGTTGTTTTGGGTTTGTTTTTTGGTTTTTTTGTTTTTTTTTTTTTTCCAAAAATGTTGTAGGTATACTGTTAATTTTCAGGTGCCCAGGGCAGGTAAATCAGACCCTTTTGGCTGGATTGCTGGAGCAAGAACTTTCTCCCTAATCAGCTCCTGCCAGTTCAGCAGCTTTAGCACTAGCACAATTTCAGTCTTCTGTGACTCAGAAGAGCTTCATCTCCCGAGGGCAGCACAGCACTGAGTTTTTGGAGCAGGTGGGGAACACTGGTGTCAGGTGGGACAACCTGCGGGATGCGGGAGGTCAGAGTGCATGGTCTGCTGGCCTCCTCAACTCTCACCAGATCTGAAGACAGTGGCAAGACCTGCCCAGTGCTGTTTAGTGTCTGAGCATCCAGGTCCTGACATGTATTGGGAAGCGAGAAATGTGTAGCCTTTGGTTACACAGCTGCCTTGCAGATGTTATTTGGGCATATCGCCTCTCCCTATGTGGCTTACTGCTTGTGAATGTTGGGAGAGCAATGCGTATGGACTGGAAGAGGAATCACAGATGTGGTGTTCATAGTGTATGGTTAATGGCACATTCCGGCTCTACAGAGTTTGGTAACCTTTGGGCTATGCACTGGCAAAGGTAATGAGAAACCATCAGCTTCTCCTCTCCCTTACAGACTCCAGGGGAAGTGGATGAGAAGGAGACACAAGAGCCTTTGGGTTCCCCACAGGTGCTGTTTATTTTGGGTGTTCATGCCCTTTGAGATGCTTCACATGGCGTCCTGCTGCTGTTGCCAAAGGACACGAATCTCTTGTAGATCCTGTGTCATGTCCATTAGCCCTGCAAAGCTCTCTCAAATATCCTGGACATCTCAGATGGCACCTCTGTTTATGCAACTGAATCCTGCTTCTGATAAGAAGATGCTGGTATCAAGTGTCTGGGGCAGACAGTATCACATGCAGTAACATCTCTCAATGACTGCTGCTTTCTTCAACCCTTCCATCTTAGAGAATTAGGCATGGACTAAGCAGTAGGAAAGGCTTGCATCTGGGAAGCTTTTTTTTCCTAGCACATACCTTAATAACTCTCAGTTCTAGCTGGAACAGAAACCACGTGGCTCTGATGAACATGAGAAAATGATGGACTGGTTTCTTTGACAGATTTGCCTACTTTTATGAAAAGTGTGTCATGCCAACATCCATTCAGTGTCTGTGCCAGTGACAAACTGTTTTTGCTTGGTTTCTAGCTCTGCTTGTGCATTCATGATAAGCACAGAAGTGATTCTTAAATTCTGATCTTCTTGTTTAATCTTTGGGATGAAAGAAATCTAGTCCGGTTACTATATCTGTCCAGCAATAGGTATTATCTAATATATCATAAGCATTAAATTAATATATTGTTTTGTGTTAGTAAATCAAGAAACATACCACATTTTATCACTCAGGTTTGTTGACATCAGTTTAATGATTTAGCTTCAGTGTGATATAGAGGTGACTATTACCTGGATGGAATTGGATTGGGTTAGATTAGATTAAAACGGCTGCTCCCTGGAAGATGCTCACAGGTTATGGCATAGCAGTAATGGCAATCACATCCACATGGACAAGGATAGCCATGTCCCCTTCAGCTGACATAGGAGAAAGGAGAGTTGTGTAGTGCAGTGAGGAGCACTCCTCAGCCTGGGTAGCTGGCCTGGCTGGGGGCACATCTCTCTCCTCCAACTCCAGAGGTGTTTGGTGGATCCAACACAGGTGTGGGAGAGAGGTTGAACTGCTGGTATCTGCAGCAGGAGCCCGTCCAGGTGGAAGGCTGTAGCCGTGTTGGGATTTTTTTCCATCTGTATCCACACTTCATCCTTTCTCTAAAATCCTTTTCTCTGCTTGCCAGATCACAGCTCCCTATCTCCACATAGGGGCAATAACCATCATGGTCCTCCTGTCCTGGCCCGTGGCTCTTCATGCCATCAGAGCAGATAAGAAAGGTACAGTAGCTTTGTTTCCTGCTCCCTATATGACAAAAGATGTATACCAGTGTGGAAAAACAGGCATGCAGGAGCCCTTTCCTCCCACACCTGCACTCCAGCTGGAAGAGACTTTTAAATTCTGTGTATCCCAGGAAAACTAGCGGGGCTGGGGCTTGGGCTGTGCACTGTCCTCTGGCTGTCCAGGTGCGTTACTGGTTTGCATGTTCCCTTGCACAGTTTTGGCCTATATCAAGGCAGTGGCCTACCTTGAGATGGAGGAGATTAGAAGTACCCATGTTCTGACTTATGCATGGAAATTTGTTCAGCCCCCCGCAGGGAAAAAGCAGCCCGTGGCAGCTCTCTTGGCTGACCTTTGCTTATTATACTCAGCTTTGCTGTCTCAGAAGGGATCTCCAGTCCAGTCAATCCATGTCAGACTAGTGCATCTCAGGAGAAGCCGGCTGAGATAGGGGAAAGAGCTTCTTGATCAGTTCCTGGTGTTATGTCATGGGAGGTTCCTGTCCACCTCCGAGAAGAGTGACCAAGTAGTGTAAGGACAAGGCCAGATACCAGGAACAACTGCAGAATAGCCTGGCTCTGGGACTGGCTGTTTTTCTCTGACCTAGTCTCTCCACATAGCCAAAATTATCTACATGACACCCATCTGCAGATGTTGATTTGTAATAAAAATCACAGACAGAATGGGCTGGTGAAAGCATTCTTTTTCCTGCCCAGGATTTTTCTTATTGAACTACAGCTGGGGAGGTTGGGAGGCAATACGCTGGGACCCTAGACATTACAGTCCACCATGCCTAATGGATGCTCAGCTCAATACATCAGCTTGGTGTAAGCCCAAGTTCCTTCAGAGCCACTGGCACAACATGCAGAGGGGTGGTGGTGCCCATTCAAGAAAGAAATGTTGGTGCGTAGGTGCTCGTTTCTCAGAGGAACTGTTTTGTTCCCGGAGGTGAAGGCTCACTGGGGCTCTTGGGCAATGTGTTAACAGACTCCAGAGAAGACCACAGGGAATGAGTTAGCAAGTTTCTGAGATGCAATACCCGTGCAGTCAGTCTGTAGGATTCTGTAGGTCACACACAGAAGGTCACTGACAGCAATCTGAATGAACCAGGGAAGTATTCACCTTGAGGGGATGTAACATAGTTGAAGGAGAAAGGTTTTTCTTCTTCACTGTGAATGAAACTTCAAAATGTTGCTTGTTCTTACCTGAGTAAGAAAAAAATCAACATCCATCTGTTGAGGATTGTTTTTCTACAGATGGGGTATATTTCACTGCACCATCTCTAAAGAAAAAAAAATTAAGGTCATGTCTTGCTGTAAGGCATAGTAAGATGTAATCAAAGCACAAAACCTGCAGTCCTAACTTAGGCAGCCCATGTCCTTGCTTTGACCAGTTTGTTTTCCTGGGTTGCATTGTTTGGAGAGAAAGTGAAAATTAAGGGAAGAAGGGATGGAAAAAGGGGTGGGACAAAGCCCAACAGCTACTTTAGCTGGAGGACTGTATTAAAAGTCAAGCTGCAAGGCAAATCTGTATATTACCACATGGATTAACTCTAGCCTTCCTCCTTCAAATTCTTTCAGTTGTTCAGGTGATAATTGTTGGTCCATACCTGGCTATCCTTCTCTTTCTTTTCTTGATACCTCTGGGGATGTACTCTCCTTGCATCAGAGAGATGGGGACACTTGGACCAAAGCCAGCCCTCATTGGACACCGTGGAGCACCAATGGTAGGTCTGGAGAAGTTATTTTACATAATTTCTTCATCCTGTGTCTTGCTACCTTCATCATCATCTTCTGTTTTTTTTTCTATGACATCTGTAGAGGGTGGAAGGGGACACATTTCCTTTTAGAACTGCATGCCAAAGGCATCACTGCATGGGTTTGCTAACATGGATGACACTGTTCCTGAGGGCTAAGATGGGTTTGGTGGCTAAAGTGGAAGAAAACAAACAGTAGACTTTAACAAGATGATGTTCCCTTAATAAAAACCAGAGGTGTTACAGACAGAAAGTACTTACAGAGTCCTCCACAGTGTGTTTGAAAATGATCTGCTCATGCACATTTTTTTTTTTCAGCTGGCACCAGAAAACACTGAGATGTCATTTCAGAAGACAATTGAACATGGTGGAGATGGTCTTGAAACAGATGTCACCATCAGGTAAGGGGAAAACATCGCATCTTACAGAATAAAAGCGCTGCTTTTTCTAAGAGTTGCCTTTGGAGATGTGCAACTCCAGGCAATTAAGTTTTACTGATGGCTGGGACAGGGTCCCTGAGTTGGCGCATGATGATAAGCGCTGTAGGGCATGGTTGTTCTCAGGCAAGTCAATAAGCTGTAGCTATTGATTTAACAATCATTATTTCTACAGTATATTTTAAATGCTTTGCAGAGTATAAAGACAAGTCCCTACCCTAGTCTGACTTCTACTCCACAGTGAGGGTTGTATCAGGCCTACAAACCAACAAAAAATTGTGTTCAGATTTGTGACAGCATTGTCCTACTTATTAGATCTTTAATTGCCTTTGTTTGTGGGGCCCAATGCCATGAATTCCTAACATGCTCTGCAGGATGAGAAGTTTCCAGGCACTGAATGAGAAAAATACTAATGCTTAGATGTAGATGTTCTACTGATGTAGACCCTTCTATAAGAGAAAATTTTGCCTCTCCATCACTGTCCATTTAGACTTCAGTCCTCTGGAACCCACAGAAATACTTTGGTGTCAGCAAAAAGAGACTTCAACTATAAGTTACTACCCGTTTTGGGGGGTGGGGGGGCTGGCAGGCATAAATGCCACCATCTCCACTTTGCTGCTGAGGAAATTGAGGCACAGACAGGCATGACTTCTCCAAGGTCACCCAGCAGTATTTAATCTGGAAATAACCTGGTGTCTTGAGCTTCAGCCCTCCTCCCTATCCCACCCTCTGCACTGAGGGAGGCTGTACCGCTGCATTCATGGTGGCCCACATGTTCTGACCTGGCATGAGTCTGCTCATGCCATGAACAAACCTGCACCCCAGGTGACCTGAACTCTTGCTCTCCAACAGCTATGATGGGGTTCCTTTCCTCATGCATGACAGCACCTTGAGGAGGACAACTAACATCAAGGAGGTCTACCCCAATGACACTGCTCAAAATGCCGCATTATTCTCCTGGGATACCCTGGAGGAGTTGAATGCTGGAACGTGGTTCCTTAAGGTAAGCACCATAACGGACTATCATCAACTGGATGTAAAAGACACCAGCTGGCTACTACTTAATAGCATGAATGTTAGGAGAGGAACTACTGGTTCACCCAAAACTCAAAGAAGTCAGTAGAAATCCTTCAGGTGGGGTCTCCTTGCTTTTTCCAGTTGGCCTTTAGGCTTAGGAGACCTATAACAACTGGCTACTGGATGTTCTTGTGGCTCCTTATCATGGCAGCAGCAGAACACATGGGCTGGGGGAAGAAGACAAGAGCTACTTGTGCAAGGTGTTGTGTATAATAGTCACAGCTAACACAGTGAGACAGAGAAGCACAGCAGAGCTATCTGTAAACTATGCAATTTAGGTCCCAGAAGAAGTGTCATCGCAGCCTGGGTTAATTTCCTCTGTTTCTCAGGTAGAAGAGCTAAGCAAAATAAAAGATCCTCACCTCCTGAGGGCTGATGTCAAACTTTTTCCCTCTTAGAGATAGGAGTTTTTTGCATGCAGCTGACTTCCAGAGGTGACTGCCTGATTGATTTCCTTTTTTATATCTGTTTATTTCTAGGACAAACCATTTTCATGCATGGGCTCACTGTCAAGGGCAGATCAAAACCAGGCAATGAATCAGTCAATTTACAAGCTAAGTAATTTCTTGCGCCTCGCAGACAGTCAGAATAAACTTGTGATATTTGATCTCTACCGCCCTCCAGAGAAACATCCTTACAGGAACTCGTGGATCAACAGAACCCTGGAAGTCATCCTCAATGAGTCAGGGATTAGACCCCATTTGGTAGGGTGGCCTCACTCCCTCGTATCTCTTTCTCTTGCTTTCTGAATTGGGACTTTGGGGTCATACCCTGCATGATTTCATCTGGATAAAGTCCATCCCCTTACACTTGTTTTAAGAGGCATCATTTGGAGTATATTCCTACTACTGATTCCTCAGCAAGTACAAAATGGTGTAACCCTATAGCAGCACAGGGAAATAAGCCAGTATATATACCAGCTAGTGCCTTAGCCCCTAAATGGCATCCTTTCATCACTGTAATAATTGGCACTCCCTGCCATGCATGCGTATTTTATATATTGCATAGAAACTCCTGGCTTAAACTAAAATACATGGAGTTGGGAGCCTTCATTGCCTTCCTCCTTCCCCTGGCAATGGATGAATGCTAAATGCACATGGATCAATGTCTGGGGAGTTACGCTGATCTGTGTCTGCTGAAGATCTCTTCTCCCATGCTGGGAGAATGGAAGAACAGAATACTTTCTGTTGCCTTTCCCATAAACCAAAGCTGTCTTTCCATTCATTTCAAACACCGCATCTTTTGTTGGGCTGTGTGAAATGTACTCACTGATTTCAAGCTGATAAGCAAGGAACAGTGAATACTTATTTCTTGATGAAAGTGACTTTCAAGTTTTAACTCTGCATCTAACCGTTCTTTGATGATTGAAAGAAACATGTCATTTGATAGGCTGGGTTAAACTCCTCAAGACATTATCTTTACTGGGTTTGTGTGAAGGGCAGGGCACATTAGTAGGTCTGCTGTGAATTCACTGGGTCCTCTTGTTGCCTGCAGGTCCTATGGCTGGAGAACGACATGAGGTCCTTTGTTCAGTCTGTTGCTCCTGGGTTTCAGCAGACAATGGGCAGTAAGGCCCCAGTTGAAGACCTATTGATGGACAATATTGTCAAACTCAATCTGGCCTACACGGAAATGTCCAGTGAAGATATCCGGTAGGTTGCAGTTTCAGCCCCAAGTACAGTTGGTGGACTACATCTGGTCTATGTTTGCCTCATGCATGTGGCAATGTCTCCCTCCAGTGACCAGCTCCAGGATCTATAGCATTTTCAGAAGAGCTCCTTTAGATCATGTAGCCATCCCTGTTGCATTTTGGGAGTGAAGGACTGTAGTTCACTCTTATTGTTGACCTGGTGTGTGGCCAAGAAGTGGCATATGTAATTATACCCCCTCCTGCCCCCAAGTCCATATTTACTTGACCAGGCTCTGAGGATCTTCTGGGTAGAATATCACAGCTGTCTCCTGATTTCTTGTCTTTCTATTCAAGCCGTCCTCAGTCTCACCAACACTGAATCATGGAGGTGAACAGCTGTTTCACTGCCCGTGGCTCTTCCACAAACATTGGTGTGAGCACATAATGCTGTGGTGAGAGACCATCACGCTCCTGTAGCCGGTGTTTTGGAGACTTCTTTTCTTGTCTCTGTTACTGCCAGTACTCTGTTGCTTGTGACACACTGAAAATGTCATCTCTCCGATGGATGGCTCCACATTCTTTGCAGGAGTTTCCAAAATGGTTCCCTCCAAAAACAGAAGAAAAAAAAAAAAAGAAAACCCGATGTCGATCTTACCTGTCCAGCTCTCCTTTTGTAAATAGGATATTTTTGCTCTTTCCAGTGCACAAAACCACTGAAAATTATTTTTTTTAAAAAAGAAGAAAAGAAAAAGTTTAATTCTTTGGATGAGGATAATGTTCATGTTTTCTCAATGATAATTTTCACAGGATGTAAAATCCTAGGTAGATCCATTTGGGTAAACCCTCGATAGATCCTAGGTAGATTTACAAATGCTGTTATTGATGATACATTCCTTTACCATTGCACAGAGTATGATCTTACTTCTTATTAAGTTTTAATGGCTTATAAGAACTTGAAAAATGATGAGTTGATGCAAGAAACATAACAAACAGGAGTAACCAGCTTCGAGGTGGTTTTGAACACACTAGGGGGAGATTACGAACACAACATTACATTGATTTGTATGGCAGAAGGGTAAGAAAAGTTTTGACCTTCTGGACATTTTAACTGCATTTACTTCCAGCACATCAGCTATTCTGTATTGACCAATTGTGAACGATTAATTGTTGGCTGGTTGGCTTTCCTTTATTCCTTATCTAGGTCCTAAAGCAACCCTTTCCTACAAAAAATTGCTGCTTCTCCTTGATTCAGCCCAAAGGAAGTACTAACCTCCTTGCCTAACGAATGCTATTGCCTTTTGGTCTTTTAAAGGAAATATGCCGAGGCAAACATTACCACCAACCTCTACGTGGTCAATGAGCCATGGCTTTTCTCCCTGGCGTGGTGCTCTGGGGCACACTCTGTGACCACCAATGCTGTTCACACACTGAAGAATCTCAGCCAGCCACTCTTCCTCATGGTAAGCAAAAATCCTCCCCTTCCCAGGCGTAGGAAGTAGGGTTGGGATGTTCATCTTTGGAGACCATAGGGCAGTTCATACATGGGTAAAGGACCCTTTGCATGAAAAGGATGTGAGTTGAAACCTGGCTTACCTGGAACCTCTGAGCCACTGCAGGTATCACGATACCCTTCTCCTCTTTTCTCTTGGCTCAAGTAGAAGCACCCTGCTTGTTAGGATATGCAACTTAGGCCTAGAGATGAGGGAAAAATAAGTCATATTGAGACTTGTGTGGGGAGAAAGGAAGGGCCTTTGAGGGCACAAGCTGATGAATGAGGATTTAAATTTCCAAGCTTTTGAAGCACCTTATTGAGGTCCAAAATTCCTCACTTCTCAGGGCTTCTCACTGCCCTTCTCAAACTTGGTCTTGTTCCACAAGCCTGAGGGAAACAACCATAGAAATAACCCTTCCTTGCTGGGAGGAATTTTTTTCACATAATTTGTCTATTACCTATTCTGCCTTGGACAACCTGTAGGGCTAAGGAGCACCTGGGGCACTGGTCCCACCAGAGTCCCTGCAGCCTAAAGGTTACTACTTTGAATAACTGGCTTCACACTCCTGAAGCAGATCTTATGACGTTCCCATCCAGAAAACTGCAGTGTTTCAGTCCATTCTGAGGGTGGGTGGAGGTCCAGTCTAAGGATGAATCTTCAGATGCTCTTAGACTTAAAGCAGGAGCCACCCCAGATGCTCTGTGGTGTTCACTGAAGGATAATTTTGCCAGAGAAAATGAGATACCACCAGTTGATGTTAATGTTGGAGGGAAGCAGAGAGAACTACAGGGCCTGCCTGTACAAACAAGAGGTTCGTGTTATATTCACTGTGATGTGGTACAATCTTGTTGGCCACACAACAGACCTGTTTTTATGAAGGATGATGATTTGACACCAACACCTACTGGTGAGTGGCCACTTTGAAATGCCACCAAACGCTTTAAACACCTGAGGGATGTTACTGCACATGCAAACCAGGCAGCTGAATGGCCATATTCAAGCAGCAAGAAAGAGCTTGAACAACTTTTTTTGCATAACTTGGGGTCCTTGGTGGTGGACACATACTCTGTTGTTCTCTTCCAGACTCCGCAGCAGTACAACATCATGTGGATCCTGACAGATCTGACCTCTGTGCTCCTCATCTCACTCATCTTTGCTCTGCACTGGTAACTACCAAGTTGCTAATGGCCATCCTAAACTGATCTTTTGTGCCAGGTGGAGGAAAGGAGGGATGCTTTCAGGTGATCTGAAGCATTAAAACTACTTTTGAGAACATTACCTTTACCTTCAGGAACTAGAAGAAAGCCCTGAAAGTCTGCAAAAACCTCTCTGCTTCTCCTGCTTGCTCTCATTTTCCCTTTCCATTTTGTCAGCTCAGGCATCATCTACCCTCAAGGTTCAGTGGAGACCTGGAGGATTTACAGTAGCAACAAACCAGTTATCAAACCGTGTCTCTCTGTCTGCATAGGCCAGAGCCCCTTGAGAAGAAAATGTCTGAGTGTGTCACAGACATCACATTTTGTTGCTTCCCACACTGTCAAAGACATTGCTTCTGTTTAATAATGGGGAAATCTGGGGTTCATAGGACAGGCTCACTCCAGCAAGTCGGGTTGGGCTGCTGGATGCTCCGCCCTGCAGAGTCAGATGAGGAACTTGCCTGTGCTCTTATCCCAGTGGTGCCCAAGGAAAGCTGGAGGTGCGGGGCTCAGGTCTTCAGCTGGCTGGCTGCGGGTGGGTGGAAGGACCAGACCAGCCAGACCAGGGGTGTTTTGTGCAGGGGTGCTGGCAGTACAACTGTGCTGCCGGTGACAGCAAGGGGGAAGTTCAGGAATCTCCTGTGTGCGCAGTCTGGATTGTTTGTAACCATGACTTGCTTTGGCATAGGAAAGGGTGGCAGCTTTAATTTTTGCTCTGGGATGGTCGAGAAATGAATTAGTAGCAGTATGGCCAGGCGATGAACTAGCAGCTGTACAGGCATGTTTGCTGGGCATCCAGGCTTTTCCCTTCCCAAGGCAAAATAGCTCCTTCCCTTCCTTCCCCTCTCACCCTGCCCTGTTCTCCTCAGGTCCTGCTTTAGCAGCTTTCACCTTGCTTTCAAGGCTGCAGTTTGCAGGGTGGTTCGCAGTCACTCCTGCAATGCATCACCACCACTGTCAGACCTTCCCATGCCTGTCTCCTCCAGGCTTGTGTTCATGTTGTGTGTACATTTCCCAGGGCCCTGCATATGCTTCGATCCAGCCAAATAACCTCTTCTGGGCTGGCATTGCAGCAAGGGCATTCCCAGCCCTGCTGGGAGTGAAGGACCATTAGCAGTGCCTGAGAACCCTGTGCGGTCTTGTTTGTCAAGTTTATGAATGCACCAAAATCACAATTTTTAAATTTTCCTGGCTGCTTAGGAACCAGCAGCTGCAAACATTTCTGGGGCTTTTGAGCTCTTAAATATGTCTTAGAAAAAAAGGACTTAGTCACAAAGTTACCTTCAAAATGCTGTTGCACACATGAAGTGTGGATGCTTAGACATCAGTCATGCACTGGAGTCCCTTCTCGGTAAGGACCTGAGCAAATCCCCAAATACCAGGCCAGTTCCTGCCCTGACAAAGTAGAAAAAATGGTGTCTAGGGCACCAGGGAGCTGCGAGGGGAACTACAGCAAGCAGTGGCCTGACACAAGTGCTTTGCCCCATGCAGGTGGAGAGAGCGGAGTTTCTCCTGCTGTGCCCATGACGGTGGCCCGATGCTGGAGAGCGGCACCTACAACAAGTTCAGGACAGGTGAGCAGGGCAAGGAGAGCCAGGAGCCACATCCTGGTCAGGGCCATCTCCATGGGGGCACTGGGGTCCTGACGGATGGGCTAGTGATGGGTACCCATGCTGTGGTGAAGGATGGCTGCATCCTGGGTTGTCTCAGTCTCAGGTGCAGGTGGCAGTGATTTCTCCCCTCTGTTCAGCACTGGTGAGGCCATGTCTAGGCGCTGGGTCCAGTTCTGGCTCCCCAGAACCAAGCAGGTTGTGACAAATGGGAGCAAGCTCAGTGGGGCCACTACGCTAGAGGACGGGGCATTTGAGATCTGGGTTTGCACAGTGGGAGAGAAGGTCAAGGGGCTTCTTATCACTGTCTGCAACCATCTAATGGGAGGGTGTAGAGAAGATGGAGCCAGATGTTTCTTGAATGTGCAGTGACAACAACGCAAGCTGCAACCTTGGAAATTTTTACTAGATATAAAGAGAAAAAAAGAAATCTTCCCCATGAGGGTGGTCAAATACTGGAACAGGGGCCCAGACACATGGGGAATATCCACCCTCAGCGATGTTGAAAGCCCTGAGCAGCCCAATCTAATTGACCCTGCTTCAAGCAGAGGCTGGGGCAGAGACCTCCAGATGTCCCCTCCAATACGCATTATTCTGCAATGCTGTGAAAAGAGAGCCCAGAGGTGCTGAGCACTCTTGGATCTGCAAGACGAGGGTGGGATTGGCTGGGAACCCTCCCATGCACCAGGTTTCTACACCCATGGAGCTACCATCCCAGCAAAATGACCCAACCTGGGCTTCACACATTTTCATCCAGGTTCTGTTTGCTCATGACAGCTGGCAAAACAACTGCAGATATTTCAGTAGCACACTGTGTGTCCCCTTTTCCAGAGCTCAGCGACATGCCTGCTGTCATGGCCTGACATGGGCAGGGAGGGGACATGGACCTGCCAACTCAATGAGGAGTAGAGAGCAGACCCTCTCCTGCTGCCCCTTCCTGCAATGCAAATACCAACCTGCCAAGGGGCTCAGACCCACCTGGTGAGGAGGAGCCATTTGCCTCTGTGCAGAGGAGGCAGGAGATGAGCACCAAGCTTCCTCTCCTACAGTTTTTCTCACAATTCCATACCTGGCAGGGATCCCTGGGGTGTAGGGAGCACAGATGGAGTTGCAGCCATGAAGAAGCTGTGCACCATGATGAGATGCAGCAACCACATGGGAGGCACCATTTAACTCTGAGACCACTGGCATCCCACGGGGCAATTATCCTGTAATCCCTCCTGCCATGCATAAGCCCTCTGTTTCCACAGCTGTGTTTTACACATGCTGCAAACATCCTCCAGTCCTCCTCATGCTCAGCTGCCCATGTTTCTCCTGACAGACCAGCCTCTTCTCCACGCACTCCCTCCCTCCTTCCTCGCAGGTCTCCTCCATCCCTGAGAGCACACCAGCCCCACCACGATGGTCAAGTGCTGCTGGCTGGGTCACTATGGTCCGTACCTTTCTATAACGCAGGCAGTGGTAGCTTAGGTTTTCCTTTTCCTGCCATAGACCCTAACAGAACAGTCTCTTCCCCTTGGCTGTGAGCAAGGGCGTATCCTCCCATGGATGCTGAAGGACTTTTTGGTGCCTTGGCCACGTAGCTACTGAGACTATGACCAGGAGCACACCACTTTCCTTCAGAAGGATTGAGCTGCACGCGAACCGGTCCCACCGTGTCCTGTTTGCTTTTTCTTTGGAAAGGTCTGTATACCCACGCTGCACCCTGGGGTTTATTCTGATTTTCATGGCGGGGTGGTGGTGGTGGTGGTGTCTATGCCCTGCACTGCAAGGGAGATGTAAGCATCTCCCAGGTTTAAGCCATAAATTTCTACTTGAATGGATAATAAGAACACATTTTTTGTAAATTGCAAGTGCTGTTTTAAATACATTTTAGCTCTCCTACCCTGTTTTGTTCTTATTTTGACAAACTGGGAAAAGGGAAGAAAATAGTAGTCTACCTGGATCAGGCTATAGACATTTTTTCACACAAGTCTCATGCAGCTTGGTGTTTTTGCTAAATAAAGCTATCACAAGTGAATTGTGACAGGGAAGCATTAGGTTTCAGAGTTAGCTGTGCTGAGTAGCACTCAAACCTTTCCAAGTTGCAGTTCTGGGGTATTTTTGAGGCTAGAAATGCAAAAAGGCAGCATCTTCCTTTGGAAAAGGGCTAAAGGACTGGTGGGTTGGTGTAGAGCAGCTCCAGATCTATGAAGCATGGGGAGAAGGTGCTACTGATGCTGTTAAACCCCCTCCCCATGCCCCGCATCCACAGCTGGTTCATAATTTTTTGTGGGTACCACTCATACGGAGGTACATGAGCAATGAAAATAGGAGGTGGAGAGTGTGTTGGTTGAGCGGTGGTGTGCACCATGGGGTCCTCAGCCTGGTGTCCAGGTGAGGGACTTGGCTGTGGTCCCCCAACTGCTGCTTTTAATATCTATTAGGAAAAGCCACCTCAGTGCGCCTTCATCCATGTATCTAGCTGCTGGTTGGCCATTACACACTGGTAACTCCTTGTACTCACCTTCTTCATCCTCAGCAGCCTTGTCCAGGCAGAGCCTGGCCTATCAGACCTGTGGTCTCCTGCAATGCCTTACGCCCTGCCACATCTTGGCTACTATTTTTGTTGCTTCACAGCTAGCAGGGCCTGGCAACGCTGTTAAGAACGTGGCTGGTAGTCTGACTTCCCACACAAACTTTTCACCCAGTACTTCCTGCTGAAGTACTGGCTAAATCCAGTGATTCAGCTCAAAACTGGCCTTTGTGGAAGAAACAGCCCTTGTCTTAGAGAACCACCAATGGAGACTCCCCGGGCTGCTGTGTTTTTTACCCAAAAAGAAAAGATTTCACTTAATTTCCAGTCCAGGCACACTGATGATTTGCTCCCCATTGCTGGATACTCTCACTAGGAGTCCCACTCTGCAGGGAGAAGTCTTGTCCCAACGAAGACCTGGGAGCCCTGAGCCCACCCTTCTCCATGGAGACATCACCACAACCACGCAGCACAGAACAGCCTCCCACAAGCCACTTGATGCTTTTTAATTAGAGTATTTCGCTTGGACGTATGTTTTTCATGTTACATTGCTTGGTGTGAATACAAAGAGGCCAGCAGACGCTAATACATATGACACACAGGCACACGCACACAGAATCCCGGCATCCCCAAAATGGTGGGGTGCGTGGGAGGCCAACAGGGCTGTAAGTGGAGGGATGAGGGTGGTGGCAGGGGAAAGCTGGCCCAGGACAGCGCTGGAAAACATTGCTGTGCTGCATCGTCTACTGAGTGTGCTGTGGGAGGCAATGATGGCTGGAGACTCACAAAAAGCAGTGGTGGTGATGGGGATGATGGGCACATGTCTAAGGACAGGTGGGATCCCTGGGACAGCTTGGTCATGGCAGCTAGGAAAGGGAGAGAAGCATCAGAGCTGGATGGTGAGAAGGCAGCTTGGCTCCCAGTGTTGCCTTGGCTGGTGTAACCATATTCTATCACCAGAGTGCCTTGGGTAGGGGTATGGTGGAGGAAGGGGATCTCCTAGCAGCCCTGGCTGGCTGATGGATGTCCGTGTGCAGCATCTCATTCACTTTGGTGCAGCAACCGAGTTCCAAAGTCACTGCTGCATCCCAGCTGGATGTCCTAGTCCTTGAGGTCCAGTAGGTAGTGCTGCCGACTCTGCCTGGCACACCATGGTGTTGGAGGACTGAGTCCAGCTGAGCTTAACAGAACAACACACGACACCCTACAATATGGACTTTTGTGAAAGCAGCCAAACTCAGCCCAATGCACAGGACCAAGAGTGGTCTCCCACATCTACTGAGATCCACTCAGCATTAGTGACACCAGCACGAGATCTTGGTGGACAAATGTCACCCCTCCTGATGCTCCACACCCAGGCATGTGCTCCTTTGAAGCCCGGATTTTGGAAAGGCACCCCAGGTTCCTTCCTCTGCATCCCCCCAGACACAACATGGTTTCAGCCTCCTCTCTACTGGCAGGTCCCAGCTCTGCTCCAAAGCAGGCTGGTCCGCACTGTGTGGCACCAGGTGGAAGACAGGACAACCAGCCAGCAGATTAGTACAGCCAACCAAAGACGGAGAAAAACCCACTGAAATCAAGGGCCTGCCCTTGTTGTGAGTGGTTCAGGTCTAGCTGGGACTCATAAAGAGCCATTTTATACAGCAACACACACAAAAGCACAATAAAATCATTAGCTGTTTCCAACCCTGATAGCCAAGTCCATGTTTGAATTACAGCTCAACACAGGCTTGGCCTCAGTCTTCCAAGCATGGGGACTTCAAAACTCCTGCATCCATATTGAAGCTTGCAGTAAAGATCCTCCCAGGGTTGATTTGTCTGGGCACAGGGGGAAAAAGGAGATAATTTGTCTTCCAAGCTTCACTTCCAGCTGAGCTCATAAGTCGGGAAAGATGTGCCTTACTCAGCCTCTGGCAATCACGGCTCTGGGAGAATCCCTGGGTGAGGGATTGTCCTGCAGGTCACCCTCAGCCCTGAGTCAACGTCCAGATACTGGCACGAAATGCAGGATTTTTTTTTCCTTTTAATATTTTAAAAAATAAATAGAAGAAGAAACAAAACTTTAAAATTTGTTCTTTAAATATTTCCAGCATTGCACAGACAGCACCTTAGTACTCTAGCCTGTTGGATCAGTAGTTTGTTTATTTTGATTCCTAGTTAAAATGTGCTCCGCCCAGCCTGCTCTTTCTTTCTGTCCTTCTTAAGAGCACAACATATTCTTTTGTAATGTCAAAAAACAAGCCCTGCAGTGTTCACTAGACATCTTTCCAGCATGGGTCAGGGCTCTGTTATTCCTCTTCAAACCTGAAATGCCCATAACCTCACCAAAAAGCCATTAGCATCCCGATAGCTCTCTCTTACTTAAGAAAAAAACAAAACAAAACAAAACAAGCCACGCACACACAAACACACACACACACACACACAAATCCTCTTCCAAGAGCCTTTGTGATGCCAACCATTGGGTTCAGGTAAACCTCCTTCTGCAGTGTCTTTGCTCAATCACTGTCTGAGAGCGATGGTGTCCCCTGGAAATCTGTGAGGTGTAAGATGGAGTCAGGGTGCAGGGTGGGGAAGGAGAATGGGAGGTCAGAGATAGTCATCTTCGCTGGAAGGGGTGGTGGGATTTGAGCCCTCAAGGTCAGAGTCCAGCGAAGTCCCTGATGGTGTTCGGCTCATCTTCCACATCTGGGAGGCAAAGGTTCTCCCCCAGCTGCATGGGTATCCCACAGGCCTCAGCTGCTGAATTAGCCTCATGGCCACCTGCCAGTGGCTTCTTGCAGTTCACTTGCTACCCTTTGCACTCCTCTGTTTGCTCATGGCTGTTAGCATCTGGCTGATGTACGAGGTCAAAAGATCATCCATCTTGTACCCCTAAGGAGGAGAGAAAAGGTGTTACCTGCCTTTAGAACACAGTTTACAATCTCTGGCTCGTGCCTCCTGAACACACTGGCTACCAGTTTTCGACTTTCAACTTTTCAGGTACATTTTGACCTGTTCCACCATTCTCCTTGGGTGAAATGACATCACCACAAGGAACACAGTCCAAACATAATTTGGAGTGTTGAGATGGAGAATGCTGTTGAGGCTGGGATGAAACCTGGATTTTCAATGGCCAACAAAATACTGAATGCCTCAGATAAATAGCAATTAATCCAGCAGGAATTTTTATACTTCATGCTTTGGGTTTAAGATAGTCTAGGAGGAGGTTTGTTTCTGTGAATGTTTCTAGGGACAGGCAATGTCTCAAGCACCTCAGGATTGCTTGTAAGTTGGATGATGGACCAAGTGAGAGCCCTGATCCATTGAGAAGAGCCATGGGAAATCCAGAATCAAAAAACACATCAGGGGCTCTTCTAAGAGATCACTTTCAGCCCAGAGAAGCCCTGAGATGCAGTTTGCTGGAAACATTTAATTTTGCCTGCCAAAGTCAGGATTTGGTCTAACTGTGTCCAATAATCTTTAACACTCCTTACCAGGGAGGTCTCGCAGAGCAGCTTGCTTCCTCTCACCAGGTTGCCAATGGTTATATGGAAGTATGTGTTGCCGCTGCTCCAGTTGGAGATCTTGGTGAAGGGGTGAGTGATGAGAATATCCTGGTGGGAACACAAGGCTGACACTCAACATGTGAGAGCCTCAACTTTCACGAAGGGCTGTGCAGACCTCTCATGTCCTTGTTCACTTTACATCAAAGCAGACCAAGGATGTCTACTGTGATGAGACTGCACCATGGCCTCATGGGAATGGCAGTGAGATGCAAGACTGGATCCTCCTGTGCTTGTGGAGGACTGCCATACTAGAATGACCATATGGCTGGTGGAAGTAACTAGCAGGAGCTCATTTACTCCAGCTCCTGTCCAAACATCTCTGAAAAGATTAAGGAAGGAGTGTGTGTATCCTCCAGTTACAGAGCCCTAACAGTTGATGCTCCCAACCCATCTGCTGTTGAAAAAGGCGGGGCTGGCTCTGTGCAACAGTGAATTTCTGCCTCCAGAAACTTTTCCGGCTACCCAGCCTTTCTAACTAGGCTTAATGAGAACTCCTGAAGTTCTGAACAACACACTTTTTTGCGATGACCTCTGTGAGGGGTTGGGGAGTGGGCTCAGGAGCGTCTGGTGAAGACCTCAGTTTTGCTTACCTTGGTTTTGGGATCGATGAGGCTGACGCCATGCTTATTGATGGCAATTAGAAGGATTTCTGGATAATTTGGCTCCGTAGTTTGCTGTTGGAAATGAGATGAACTGGTTAGGGGATGTGTCATGCAAAATCAGACCCCTTCCTATTTCCTCTCTCTCTGTCTTCTCCTGCCAGCATTTGGTGGCCCATTAACTGGTATCCAGTTTATCCTTTAAAGATAAACATAGAGGTCATTAAGGTATCAGCAATGGTCAGGGCTGTCCAGTTAAGTACAGATGTCCTAAATGCATGAAAACCAGTGGGTGAGTTGCTGACAGCATTAAGTTTTTTGCTCCCTTTGGTGGCCTCCCAAAAGTGAAACCATCTTGCCATTGGCAAGGAAGAGCTGGGACAGGCTGGCAAACCCCAGACATCTCCTCTCCTCTTCCAGTTTCTGTTTGGTGTTCTGCTCCTCTTCATGCCTGCTGCTGTGGACCTCCAGGCCAAGACTACACTGCTCTGTCCCCTTCTGGTCTTTACATTCAGTTTTGTTCCTGCTGGTAAACCCTCCTCCCAGCCCTGTGTTATGAGGACCTCCAATTTGTTTGATTGATGAGATAGAGCACAGGCGATGGGGGCTCAGGTCCTGGGGCCGCCACAGATTTCTTGGCTACCAAGTCACTCTTGGTGGAAAAATCACAGGATATATTCAGATCCCTTATGCCATCTAAGATGGACTTAAGAGAAAACGGGGTGCCCAAGGTCAAGGAACTGATGAGTAATTTCAGAAACTTGTTTCCAGCCCAGGCTCACTGTGTGGTCATTGGGAAGAGGGAGTTGCAATAAGGTGTCCAGAGTACTTGCACAGACTTCATGACTACTGGCCTCTACTGTCTTTGATGGAAGTCTGGTGCTGTGGTGGGTGGTCTGGATTTGGTTTGTGGTGCGTGCAGACACATCCCTTGGAAAACCACATTTGCCTTGGCAAAACAGAGAATGGCTCTTCAGCCACACAGCTATGCGTATAGACCCAATGACTGAGATATGCTGAAGCTCTACAATGTCTTTGTCTGTGTAAAGAGGCAGGGCAGGAATAAATGAGTGTATCAGCCCTTTACTGATGGAGAGTCTCCCACTCTTTCCCTGTGTCATCAGGGTTGTCCCAGTTTGGTCCAGACACTGGGACAACCCTGCATACCTGGAACCCTTCTGTTATATGGGGCTCCTGACCTTGGCTAAAAGGTGCGAGAGAACCCCCAAGCAGGGAAGGTACCTTCACTTCAAAAAATGCTGATCCAAATGTAGGCCACTTGAAGATAATCTTTAGGAAGGCAAGCTTGGCTTCTTCTCTTGTTTTGCCGGCGTGCTTATTGTAGTATGCCACGATGGACTGTAACAGAGAACACAACAGAGCTGGAGGGTTTGCACTACCTAGCACCAGGGATGTTTGCAGGAAAGGAGCATCAGTCCCACAAAGACGGACAGTTCTAGTTTCTGCTCCAATGAACACTTCAGAAAATTGCTGGCTGGTCACTGGAGCAGGGCCTAGAACTAAGGCATGTCCTTCTTTTTTTAGATGAGCTGTGCTGGTGACTCCATTAAATAAATTATAAGTTTTGATCCTCAAATTTATGCAGCAGAGGAGACTGAGAGACCTTCAACCCAGGGAAGCTGATAACTTGCTGGTTAGGCACATGGCTGAGTTCAAGACACAGGAAACAGAAAGTACTTATAAGACTATTTCTTAGCAGTGAGACACCTGTTATTTTATGGCTCTAGACCTGTCTGTTCCTGTGCCACAGCTCTTCCTGTGTAAAGCAGGGAGAATTACCCCTCTACTCAGTAGTCTGTCTTAAACAACAGACCTTTACATGAGACCGTCTACCAGCATGTGTCCGTACGACACTGCATCCACCCACTACAGCCACAGCCACATGCATCACAAAGAAAACCCACTGCAAAGCATGCGTGTATGAGCACGCATGTACAATTCCTCCTCTTGGTGATGTTGAGGAGGCTGCAGCTCTGCTAAGGCTCAAAAGGGACCATGGGTCACTCATTCTGGCAGCCCCACTTCAACGCTGAACGTCAAACAATTCACCCAAGAGACTGGGCTTCCCACAGCCAGGCCTGGCATATGACTCAAGCTGCTGTTTTACCCTTTTCCAGTCATCTGGAGAGAGCTGCCGGATGAGGTCCTGAGGCACCAGTTCCTTCAGGAGCTTGGGGATGCTGGGGAAATAGGACTTGTCATCCTCAAACTTCACCCGGTAGATGAGAGCCGCCAGCTGCAGGACCTCTTCCCGTGTGCACTTGTGGTAGCCACGCAGGTACTTTGGTAACTCCTGC
Organism: Pandion haliaetus; assembly: GCA_013401275.1. Lineage (NCBI taxonomy): Eukaryota > Metazoa > Chordata > Aves > Accipitriformes > Pandionidae > Pandion > Pandion haliaetus. The sequence goes on along the minus strand of VYZV01038963.1, from coordinate 180,208 downwards.
ATGGAGGAAAGAACAATTCAGAGGTAGAGGGGATGACCACAGACCTTCATCCTCAGATGTTAAATGGAGTTTGTGGAGGTATCCAGCCCCCAGTTAAGAGGCTGTGCCCTGGGAACACTTGTAGCAGTTTTGTTGAGCGTGGTGGGAAGGCAGCTGCTCAGCTGAGACCACACTAGATGTTTTAAAGATCATCTCTGCTCTAAACCAGTCTCCTGTTACATGGAACAGGGAGGTCCCTATGTTAACTGTCAGCTGTGTGAACCTACAGTCTTGTTCACCCTCCCTCATCCCAGGAGATCTACCCCTAGTAATGGCCACTTAGAATTGAATAGGTTTTCTGCTTTTTTTTATAATTTAAAAAATCTATTCCCTCATTACCGAAAGTGTCTGAACATGTGTCAAGTGACTAACTCAAACATTAAGGGATACAGCCATATTGGGATAACCACTTTATCCAGGCAGGAACACAGGGAGTGTATGCGTGTGTGTGAGAGAGCTTTGGGACATGAAGGTGTCTCTTCCACCCCAGAAGAAACGAGCAGAACTGTAACTTCTTACCTGACTGCTGGGACTGTCACAGCTCATCTCCATGAATGGGGGTGGCTGAAAACCCTCAGGATGCCTCTGAATTTAGTCTCCCTGCTGAGGCTGCCAGCAGGACACACTCTCTCCTGTTTCTTGCTGCCCACCCAAGAGCAGCTGGTCTAAATCCCAGCTGAGCTGGTTACCCTAAAGTGCACAAAGGCTGCTCCTTGCCATGCAACTCAACAGTGCTCTTTGTAGTGCTCTATTTAAGGTAAGAGTTCTTCCTATTTAATGCAAGACTTCATCCATCTGCAGATGAACAAAGCCCTTTGTAACCCATTCCTAATTCCTCCCACATCTTCACTGCTATTGCAGGCTCCTGGAATACCTGGTAATAGTGGAATATTGAGTCTGCCATTGAGTCTTTTCCAGGTGTTGTGTTGGTCCACAGCTTTTTCATGAAGAACACTTGGTAGGTGAGGGAAGGCACTATACCTGTGCAAGGGAAGCAGGGAGCAGGCATGTAAAAGCAATGTTGTGAGTACCACGTAGCAATCGGTGTCCATGCAAGCCAGTGGTGCCCGTGTGCCATCACAACCTGCAGGGACAGGGGCACTTGCAAGGTCAAATGGACTCTGACCTTGTGGAGAAAACCACATTTTTCCCTTGCAAAGCTTTAATAAAATGGAAAGAGTGTCTGGATTCATTTGCATGACTGTACTTCAATGATAGTGCTCGTGCCTAATCCAGGACAGAGGAATTGCACCCTGGAGGCATGTGTATTTTGCAGCCACTGATATATTCAGCAGAGCCGCAGCCCGCTCCACTGCAGATGTGGGCAGCAAGGTGAGATGAATCCCACCACTGAAACCTTCCCACAGGCAGGCTCTGGAGATCTGCCCACCAGCAAGTGCTCTTTGTAGGGTCCAGGTCTAGCCCTGGAGCAGAGGTCTTGCTGCTCCTGGACAGATGATCTCCCAGGTGATGTCCCCCAAGACAGCACACACACAGCAGTGTGGCCCAACAGATGTGGCAGACTGTGTGGTCAATCTTGTTTGAAAGGGCTGGAGGGCTCTGGGAGGGCTGTGTGACCCACAGTGGAGAAAAATCACTGTTACCATCTTTTGCTGGTCTTGCTTTCTTTATCCAGTCCGTCAGGTGTCTCACAAAGTCAAAGAAGAAATCTCCCTCGGGGACACTGATGACCTGGGGGACACAGCACAAGGTTACAAAGACTGAGCAAGTAGCAAGAAGCCACAGGCAGGGTTGGCCATTGCCCCATCTCCTGTAGCTGTTGCTCACTGCTTTGTCCCGGTTACACTGTGTGTTACAAACTCCTGATGTGAGAAAGCCACTGCCAGCACCTTGCTGCAAGCTTTGTCTCTAATTTCACCCATTACTCCTTATCGCAGCTTCCTATTTCACTGGAGCAATTAGTTTCCTTTCATGTTGACTGTGTCTATAGATTTATCCCTGTTGCCTGAGGCAGCTCTAAGCTGCATGTTTTTGTTACTTAGTCCTTTCTTATAAACCCAACTTAGCAACAGACTAGGAGAGCTTTGCCTGTGTTTTAAGCCCTTTGGGATGATTGCTGTAAGTCAGGGCTGTGGGACTGCAAGTCTCACCTGTCGCAGGTTGGATCTGCCTTAGAACCATCACACTGCTTGCAGAGAAATGCATCGCACCTGTGAGGGTGCAGATAGCTCTGGCTCCACCAATATGTACCCACTGGCAGGTGGGTAACCCTGAGTGCCTTGGGGCTACTCCAGCCTCTGGGTGGGTCACTCACCTTGTCGGAGATTTTGACGAAGAGGCTGAAGCCCTCAGAGGACTTTAGGAGCAGCCTGTTGGAGATGTTCTGGCAGAAGTCCTTGGCTTTTGTGCTGGACTCCACCTCAAATGCCTACAAAGAAAGGAAGATCCTCGCCACTGCTACCTCAAGGTTAATTTCCACTTTATGCTCTCTGAGGAGCTCTAGGCTTAGATGCACAAAGGGATTTAGGTGCCCACCACCAATGAAATCAGTGACATTGTGGATTGTGGCTCTGGGTGTGGGGAGGGATGTTTGCAGAAGCTAAGCCATGCTACTGCTGTACCGTTGTGCTTTGTGATGCTCTATCTATATCCTGTGCTGGCTTATCCAGGGCTCCCCAGGCAACACAAGAGATTTTTCAGATCTAACAGTTATGTCTCAGAGCTATTTGTCTAGGAGGTGTAGAGAGCGAGCGAGATACCTCCAGGCTGATTTGTCCCAACTGTCTCTCCACTGATGATGATGAGGTCAGATGCCTGGCTTAGACCAAATGCCTGACTTCTAGGTAGCTGAAGAGAGGGGAGATGACTCCTGCTTTACGTGTGTATGGGATATCTAAAGGACTGTCCCACCTGCATACAGGTCCCAGTCCTGGTTTTGCCTTTTGGGCTGTGCTCAGCATTTACATCGCCTCAGTTTTGTTCTGTCTGCTTAAAGAGATTTGGTTTGTAGCCGTTTAAAGAACTTAAGCTTCTGACCACCACATGCATGACTGTGTTAACCTGAATCACCATGACCCATGTTCCACAACCCATGAGAGGCCAGCCTGGAGCTCAGTGCTGCTGGTGTTCAGCAGCTCTTCAGTGCGGATGCATGTGATACTGGAATGATGCTACTCTGGGAGTCCACCTGGGTGACGGCCATGGCCCAAAGGGTCACAGCAAACCCATCCAAGCGCAGAAGTCCTACTGCTTCCTTCTACTGGCTCTCACACAGATGCATGTGTGTTAAGCTTATTGCTGGTCATGTAGAAAAAAACTACTCAAAGTGATGAGAAATCCCATCAGTTCTTTCAACTCTCCATTACAGATAAGGAAGCTGCTGGAGAGGAATCCTCCTTTTCCTTCCATGGGTGTGCACTGCTTTACACAGAAACCCACTTGGAAATACAGGAATTTAGTTGTGCCCAAGGGCATGAGGGGAGAGATGTGAGTCTCACAGGAAGACTACAATCAGCAGCATGAGACAGCAATATCTGCAAGGACATGCATATCTGCTTTGGCATCGATATAATGAGCTGCCTTATTAGCGTCTAAGATGCTTAATGAGAGGTTCCCGAGTGCAATTATGATTTCTGTGTCATCTCAGGTCAGAGGGTATAATTTTAGTTACCTACTTGCCAGTGCTGCCATAATCTGCCCAGTCCCCAGGCAACCCCATCATGGTACCCTGCTGGGTATAGTTGGGTGGACAATATCTGTCTGTCTAGACTGCAAATAACTGATAGCCAAGGCTTGTGAACCACTGTGAGTGAATGGAGATGAACCCATACAGTTTCTTTCTTTCTGGGGTCATACTATAAAGCCTTCAGCAAACACCAGTGCAGCACCCACATCTTGAAGAACGTGAATTGCAGTAAATCAAACCACTGAGCTGGTCAGGGTAGATAAGGATGGGTTTTCCTTATGCTGCTCTGGTCCAGAGTCTTCTGGAAAGGATGAGTTTTTCCGAATGAGAACCAATATTAGCCTTTTCTGAGATTTTAATAGGAAAATTGACTGCCATCCTGACAGAAAAGAAGGATTTCCTTCTTCCCCATTTACCTCATCGGTATCATCAGGGAAGTAAACCTTGTGGAAAATTTGGGTGGTTTTGTGTTGAATGGCTTCCACCTCTACCAGATGGGGCGGGTACTTCCTGGATCCATTCCTGCAAAACAGGAGGTGGCAAGTGCTAAAGCATCAAAGCAAGAACCCTTTGTTTAAATATTTCATTTTTATACATATTATTTTTTGAGTAACTTCAGCTACTTTCTTAATAATTGTTTTTTTCCCTCCTAAAAAGAAGAAAGCAAAATTGTAATGTGGAATGTGTATTTGCTTAGGTTGTAGGTGACTTAAGTGGACCTGGACAGTCGGCTTAATTAATCTCTACCTTCCCACACACAGTTTATCAGTGACATCCTCCACCCAATGTCCCTTTCATTCACTTGGTGGAACACAGAGAGAGGCTGTGAATTTTCACTGTCTCCCCAGCCACCAAAATATCTCCAACTCATATTTTCTCATGCATATTTGGATGCTGTGGCACAGTCAGGACTAGGAGGTCATTTGGTGCTGTACCTCAGGGCTTTCTGGAGTCTCTGGATGCAGTCTGCTGCCAAGGGGTGATGTTTCCGGGACTGCAGGAACCTCTGGACATGGGGCAGGAGGATGTTACTTGGAGGGAAAAGGCCTGTACACAACCACAACAGCTCCCAGCCTTTCTCTTCACTGTACCTACATAAGGAGAGACACAGGAGGAAAAAAATCACCCATGGCACGGACACTTCAGATCTGCTTTGCCCAACACAGGCTAGTGCTTTTGGGCCAAGGGGAACGGACAACTCTTACTTGATGTGGTTGTCCGTGAGCTGCTTGAGGGTCTGACAGTAGATTTCATCCTTCAGGGGTTCGGCTTTCAAGGCACCTTCAAATATTTGGTCTGTCAGCTCATTAACTGAGCGGGTCCTTTTCGATGGGTAGTCACCCATATACTTCAGCACTGGTGGGAGGTAGGAGTCAAGGATCAGCTAACTGGGATGTTTGGGGAAGGCCTTCTGTTGATGATGTGATTAAAGACATCCTACACATGCCTACAGAAGTGGCTGCAATTTCATGGAGGGGGCACAGTATATTGTAAAGGCTTTAAATTGCTATAGGTGATGTCCAGCAAACTCTCTCCCTTTATCAGGCATTGTCTCAGGTGGAAAGAATTGTTTTGGGGTCAGGATATGTAGACCTAAGATAGCTGCATGTGATCATGTGTTACCTGATCACACATACAGGTACTACTGTAGAAGACCAGATTTTCACCTAGTGTCAGACACCAGTGGAGCTGCAGTAACCAAATGACGACCTTCACCATCATGCTATATTGCAACTATTCTGCATGAGAACAAGCCACAGTTTTCTGAATTAACATGTATGACACAGCAAGAGGAAAAGAATAAAATTGCAAATGTCCTCTTATTTTTTTCTAGTTCTTTTAATTCCTCCTCCTGTTATTATTTGCTACTAAGAAGAAACCAGTAGTAGCAGTAATGGTGTAATATTAATCAGTAACAGGCTTATACAAACAGAACTGTTCAATCCATGAAGATTGGATCCTAGAGCAAAGCCTCACCAAAAAATAAAAGCTACTTCAAAAGATTGGATCTATGTCTGCACTCAGCTCATCTCTCGCATGCTGTGTACATTCTGCCAAGTAAGGGATAGTCAGTCCCCAAGGCCATGTGGACTGGTTTGCATCCACACTGATTAGAGCTATAGCCTTCCACAGCAGATGCATTTTGGAGAGACACAGCTGAAGCAAGCCAGAACAGAGCCAGTGAGTTAACCACTAAGCAGTGTGGACCAGCAGGACTCAATAACTTGTTCTCTGGCCCTCATTTATTAAGAAGCAGACACCCCTAAGATCTCAAGGGTGCTGGAGTAGAGATTTCAGGATGAGACCCATCTCCAAGCCTGTGACATGGTCCCAAAGCCATTAAGAGGGACCACAAACTTTTCCAAGGGCTTTGTTTGGGGCCTTAAAAAGCCTGCTCAGCCCTTTGCCTGTCAGACCTGTTGCTCAAGGTCTTCCCCTGGCAGTGGAAGGATATCAATGAAGGCCATGCAGGCTTCTTGGGACAGCTCCTCACTGGCCAGGATCTTCTTCAACAATGGCTGTTTGATGGGCTCACGAGTGTAACACCACAGCTTGTCCTTCCCACGACTCTTGGTGATCATGACCCGGCTGAGGGTATGCTTGGGAGGTGGCCTGGTGGGAAAGGCAAAGCAAAAGGAAAGGTGGAGAGGTTAGAGGGATAAAAGGGACAGTTTGTGGCCAGTGTTTCACCTGGGAATGTTGCTCCCAGCACCTGGCTAATGAACTCTTACACCAAATGGGACTTCACAGTTTAAAAAGTATCCAGCTCCACTTCTGCCCAAAGATAACCATTTGTACTTTCCTAGGGCTCAGAAAAGTCCCTTAAGGACCTTACCCAAGTACTGACACCAAAACAACCTTCCCTACCCCAAAAAGCTTCGTAGCCACAAGAGGAAGAATGATAGCAATGGATGGTCAGGGCAGCAACACTGAAAGAATATTGCCTAGCAGAACCAGCCTATCAGGGTGAAGACATCCCAGAGGATCTGGTCTGCCTCTTTGGATTGCCAGCCCCTCTGAACAGGAGTGGGAGTTTTGGGATCAATCTGGTCAGCTGCATTCAAGTGGTGCACATTTCAGTCTTTGGAGCTGAGATGAAAATGCCTGCACCTAATTCAACTACTTCCTATGAGGTCTGAGGCTGTGTACGGGATCATAGGAAAGGAATATCAGACCACTATGCACAGCCTCCCACATAATACTAAATTTCACACTGTTACACCTGTGCTGAGCCAATCTGAAGAAATCTTTCATAAAACCTTGTCTGTGGAAAACCTACAGCTCAAATGCCATGACCTAAACTGGAGATTGCAATTGTATAAAGTCACACAAGGGGATATTCAGAGTCTTTTCCCGTAGCTCAAAATTTCCTGATTCCCAAGCTATCTGGAGATGGGTTCCTATTCCTATAATTTTTGAGGATGGTTTAAAAAATCACCTAAAATAATCATAGGAGAATTCCTCCAAGGTGTATGGCTTTACTCTCTCTTCACTATCTGAAATTGCCAGCTGAGAGGTTCTGATAACATCTTGTCGTTGGTCAGGGGTCATCGTGACCAGTGCCTGTGGGATGAAAAGGTCTCTGTCACCCAGTATATTTGATATAATACACATTTGATGTATTCAGAGAGACAAAAGAGATACAAAATGAAAAGAAGAACAAGAGTGAATAAGAATAACCCATTAGTTCCAGTTAATAGTAAGAACTGTGCAATTGTCATTTCTCTGTGCCATTCTCAGTCACTAATGCAAGGAATAACAAATGTTTCCATATTGTAGATAATTTTCTAATGAAGATAATGTGCTTTGGATGATACAGTTCCATATGTGAATGCAGTGATTCCCTCCAACCCCAAATACACATAGAAGTATGTGTAGATTCATGGATATTCCAAGTCACAAGCTTCTGGTGTTCGCGGTGACAAGACCAGAAGAAAAGCTGAGACCACTTCTGCCTTGGACAACTTGTCACCTCTCTCAGCTGCTTTAGTTTCCACCTTATCATCAGGGAGACTCTGGCTGGATCTAAGGTCTTCAGGAAGGCTTTGACTTCCTCAGGCTTTGTATCAAGTTTTGACATTCTGTAAAACAGCTTACCACAATCTCCAGCGGAGGCATGGTGACTGTAGGCAACACGTACACAGAATCGGTTGGGAAATCCCCTCTCTGCTTGGTCCGTTCATTGAACCCGTTAGCCCACCCTGAGTTCATCACATGTTCTCCTGTGTCCTGGTCCAGAACTATGAGGTCTCCTTTGAGGAAGCTGAGGAACCCGGATTCTTCTCCCACTGCAAGAAAAATAACTGTTAGTTTGGTATTTTTTTTCCAAATCCCTTGGGAGTAATTTATCTATATATTTACCACTGGGCTGGGTCGTTTACTTACCAGGGTTTGGGTTGTCTTGGAGAGTGACCACATACTTGGATCTCTTCCTTAGTCCTTCAAGGAAGGTGACCACCAGGTCCCGAATATCCTCTGCATTGTTGGAGGTGAAAGTGTATTCATCGCCTTTAATGGTGGCCAAGGTGAAACTCTGCCCTTGCAACTTTCCCCCTCTGGGATATATTTAGATAGGAGACATAAACAAGAAACGTAATAGCATCAAAAGGCAAAGCCTGGAAAAAGACTGGTTTATGGTGAGATTACCAGCTAAGTCTGTTCCTCTTACCTGCTGCTTGACACAGCTGTGATCTCTGGGAAAGAGAGCTCTAAGAGAACCTGCTCCTGTTCATCCACAAAGTACACCCCTGTCCAGTTGACAGCTACAATCACATCATTTTTAGGCAGGCTTGGCCCTGAATTGAAGACAAGACATACAATCAGTTCATGAAGTGTCTTAGGATATAGAAAGTGTGTGCATTTCAAAGGAGGATGCAAAGATCAAAAACCTCAGTGTTATTTTTAGTAAGAGAAATAGTGGCAGACTCGTAGCTTGAGCCATTGCTAATCAGAATGCACCAAAAAATAATATATGAAAAAAAGACCAGCTGGATGGTCCATTAAGTCTTCCTGTCTGTGGAAGGAAGACTCCCTATCTCTCCTTCCTTTTGCTTTGGAGCATCCTGTGCTCCGGGGATGTGCTCTACTGACTCACCTGAGAATTTGAAGGCTTCGTAAAACCGAGAAAACAGCAAAGGCCACTTGAAACGTGCAAAATCCACTACCTCTTCCTTGACTTTTTTTGGGTCTGCCCTCTTCTGAGTATAAATTCCCTGCAGACAAAGTAAACCACAACCAACATGAAGCACAAACCTACTTATATCCAGGAAGAGAGCTAACAAAACCAATTCATGTCACCTGAAGATCTTGGAACTAATATTAATTGAGGTCTCAATGCCACTACGGGCCAAAGAAAGTCCTAAATGAACAAGTGAGAGTTTGGACAAAGTCCTGGCCTTTGGTTCCCACTTCAGGGAATAATTTGACTTTGAGAAGGCTGGGCAAGCCTCTAGGCTGACCAGTCTGGGTGGGATTCATCTCAGCTAACTTTGGGTTTCCCTAAGGTAGGTGTCTACCTTTTGGCTTGACAGTCCCTTAACTAGAAACAGACACTCAACAGCCCTTAAGCACAGGCACCTAACTTTATTTAGGACATCCTCAGATACGTGACATTTCTGTATGTAGCTGACAGGCTGATGAAGGACCTGCAAGATCCAACTGAATTGTATCCCTGGGTCTCCATTGACAGTAATGGGAGGTGACTCCTAATGCACATGGAGATGTTTACATATTAGGGGTCTTAATCTGAAGCTGGCTCCCACTGTTAAGTGAATGCCGGTTCTCATGCCTGGATGACCAACCTTCATGACTGGTCACGAGTTATGGGTAATGAGTTATGGAAGGTGTCGCTGTGGGAGAGTGTCACAAATGTTCTAATGGAAGTCAGGGAGGTTTTGTGCAATGCCTGGTATAATAAGGTCCTGACATTGCCTGGAGATGTGAGCTGCCACTGTAATACAACCAATAACACCACGATCCTGTGTAACAGGCATGAGACCCCAGAGATGGCATTTTGCTTCTCACAGTGAATCTCTGCAGGTTGTCTTCTTCTCTCAGATCTTGCCTCAAAACCAGTGGTAAAGCTGAATACGGCTAGTACAAAACCTGCCCTTTCTCTTTGATTTAGCTTCAGGCCAGGCTAAGAGCTGAGCTATGATGTCTGACGTATGTTTAAAAGGCACATGAAGCTACTGAAGCATGCCTTGGTCCTTGCCAGGTGATCTATTGTCCTCACCTTTTTATGTGCAGCTATAATGAGCTGAGCCCATTTTTCCACTGTTTTTGAAGCTGTGATCTCTCTGTCCGGGATGTAGGATGGAATTAGATTTAGCAGCCTTTCCAATACCATCTCTGACCCATAGTCCACATAGTACTGCTGGGAAGCCAGTTCTGCCAGATCTTCTTCCTGTAGGAGCCAAACAAGCCAAGTTAATGCTGTTACCAGGCCACCACCTCAACAGCCATCCTCCATCACTCAAAGAGCTCTTTGTGGAGGCTGGATGTACTGCTGCTTCAGAATGGTGTGGGGATGCTTCCTTTCAGGAGAACTTCACCAGTGCTTTTTGCGCGTCTAAAGTTCAGGAGATTGACCACTAAAAGCTATGATTAAACCTTAACATATTCAGTGACCAGCATCATGCAACCCCGTACTGGGTGTGAACATGTTTGTCCCAGTCTTTCCTTGCAGTTCACTCTCCTTCTGATGCCTGCAGTCAGCAGTGGGTGATTTTGCTATGGTAGGCAGGGTTTAATGACTGAAAACTGCATGTATCCATCATTTCTCATACTTGAGAAGCCCACCAACTGATGCACCTGTGCATAATGCAGAACTGTAAAATGTCCTTCGGTGCAGCTACATTCCAAGCACTTTGGGGTGAAATAATAGATCTACTGGGATGATAATAGCACAAGGAGACCAGAAGCAAAAGACGGGGAGGAAGAAAGGGCAGAACTTCCCATAGGATAAAAGAGCTGCAGTTAATGCAATATAGATGGGAAAAGATGATTTAGTTCCCAAGGTGACTGGACTCTACTGGACCACAGGGGAATGATTAGGTGTTGGGGAAGAGAGATACCTTCAGTTTGAGACCTGGGTAATTTTAAACACAAGCCAAAAAAAAAAAGTGATGGACATTGTCAGAGATTTTGATCTTTATTGAGATGCTCATTTCAGTGACACTGGAATAATTCTGTAAGCTTCCAAAGACTCTAGAGGCATAGGTTTCTGCTGCCAATGTCCCTTCAGCATATGGCAGCATTACTGGGCTTGTGTTGCATGGCAGAGGTCTGGGTATCCTGAAAAATATCTCTCATGTCAAAGGCTTAGCAGGATTCACCAAACAGTATCCTGCTGTGTCCTGATGTGGTGATCTGGTTACAGACTACCCGCGGCCCTCAAAAATGAGGCTGATGGATGAAGTGGCCATTCACTCTCCCATCCAAAATTCACCAGGAGAGAGTGCTCATGCAGCACATGAGAGCATCGAGTCTTCCCCCAGCCAAGAGGATGTGATTCCTGTAGCTACTGTTTCCCAAGTGAATACCATAATCCCCAAGCTAGCAGGTGTTCAGGGAGGAAGATTTCTCACCCCCTTTGGTGCAACCTATTTCACCATGTCGACGATACGTGTTGGACCAGACCAGTAGCTGCTGAGGTCACATACCTTGTCACACCGGTACTCCCCAAACTTCACCCCTCGCACGATCTGTTGGTAAATGAGATTGGTGGCCACATTGTCCTCACTTGGGTTGTGCCAAGGAGTGAAGATCTCCTTCCTGAAGAAGAGCCGCCATGGTGCGTTGCGCTCCTGCGCTCCCTGCTCTTTGGCATACTGTTCACACTGAGACACAGCATCCATCACATGGTCATTGCCGCTCCCCAGCGAGGAGACCTAGTCAGGGCAGAGGTAAATGTGGCATTCACCCAACTAAATGCTGACGTTTCTAGGTAGAGATATCCATCTCTGAGTCGCTCACCTAGACTTCCTTTATTATCAAAATAAATCAAAGTAGCTATCTCTACTAGCCAGCCAAGAGTGAATAGGTCTACAGCGTAGCTCGATGAGCCATTTTGGTTTGAGCCCCAGTTTCCCATCCAGAATGAAAGGAGAACATCAGTGTGAACTAGCAAAGCCAACGTTCCCATTACAAAGTATTGTTTATTCATACTGTGCTTTGAAATGCCCTGTTTCAAAGTCGTGGACTTGGATCCAACCATGCTAAGCATCAGACAAACCCAGAACAAAAAGCCTGTCCTGTTACAGAAGATTTATCACCTCTGTCTTCTCACTCTGGTCTGGCATGAAGCCCTAAAGCACTATATCTGCTCAGAGTGAACATCCCTGGAAGAATGTCTCCTCAAAAAAGACCAAGAAGATGGTGTATAAACCATTTTCTTCTCCACCCACAGGCAGAGGTGGCCACATTTGGAGGTGAGAATATACTTAATCCTCTTACACAGCTGCTGTAGGAATAATTCTGTTTCATTGGCTTGCAGCTGTTGTCTCACCTGATGAAGTTTTACCCTAGGTCTGTTTTCCCTTCTCATTTATGCTCACCTTTATTTTTACAGAATATCTGAAAAAGGCGTGTTTTGCAGTTAAATAAATTGGGTTAAATGCCAATGCAGGTATGACAGTTTGGATTTTAGCTCATTTTGGAAGCTTAATTTCAACGATTAGCTTTCCAATCAAATGTATTTTCTCCCTTGCATAAAAATCCAGGCTGTTTTACTGGAAATTCACCTCAAAGTATCTTGACTGAGAGTAAGAGCATAGTATCACAGAATAATGTACGTGGAAAGGCATTTCTGGAGGTTTCTGGTCCAGCCCACTGGTCAGAGCAGGACCATCTTTGATCAGGTTGCCCTGTGCCTTCTCCTGTTAAATTCTGATAAGGAGGGAGATTTCATAGTGTCTCTACAACCCTGCTCCAGCGTTTGACTACTCTTATTGTGAAAATCATGCTGGCACTTGCACTGTAGAAATGTTCCTTCCTGATCTCAAGGCTGGCCATTTGCTCAGAGCACAGGGTCCTTCTGCCCTCTGGAAGATATGTGACGGCACAGAGAACCTCCGTCTTCTTTCATAGAGCTAGTCAGGTACCTAACTTAAGATATACCTTGTCAAAAAGTGCAATGTAAAGCGAAAAGCCAAATCGGTCCTTCAGGCTGATTTTGTCGGCCAAAGAATTACAGAGCTCTTTAGCGGTTGTTGCAGAGTCGGTCAACAGCGTTTTTGTTGTCCCATCCATAAATGTGACAGGCAGCATGATCGGTTTCTTGGACTTGGTTGCCTAATGGATTAAAGTCAAACTTTACAAAGGCATGTGTATTTCAATCCCATTGAGACCATTTACCTACATACTCTTCCACCCAACTGTGGTAACCACTTTCCAATTCCTGATCTCACTGCCTGGTTGCTTTTCAATACTACCATAACATATTTCTCAACGGGATAATGTACAGTCAGTCACTGGAAGCACTTGGAAGTCCCAGATTTTTTATTTAATACATTCAGTCATCAAAGTGCCTAATCCAGTAAATCCAAGCATGCCTGGGAATGCTGCTGTGCACTGGAGCACAGCTGTCTATGCTAGTAAATCAGCATAGGAAATGAACAATTACTGTACAAACTGTGCCTGTTGCAGCTACGGCTATCCCCGAACAAGTCCCAGGGACCATTCTCAGTAGGCAGTTTGCCTGTGGCCACGTTCATCTGGAAGACAGTTTTCTAGCATACATGGGGGCTTGCTCTGTGCCAGCTGGCCTCAATGCCTGAGAACACTCTTGAGGACATTTAATTTATGAAAATTATTAAGAGAAATAGGCATATTGTCATGCTACCTTCTGTCCTGCCAGAGATGTGGTTCCCATGGTAGTGAAAGGCTTAAACGCTGAGCCCCAACTGCCTGGGGAGGGGATGGAAGGGCTCGTACCTGCAGCTCCAGCCAGCTGGGTGGCTGTGTCCTTGTCCCATTGGCAAATGTCCGCCTCAGCCTCTCTTCGCAATAGGGAGCATAACCCGGGGGGCCTCCGTTGATAAAATTCCTTAAATACTGTTGGCAGCAGGGAACACATTGGTTAGACCATGGGCGCTAGAGGCCAAGCATTTGCAAAGGTTAAAAAGCAATGTTTTATTGGATAAAAGGTCTGTGGGACTAATGGCAGTGATACCACTCAGGCTCATGATGTTCCTACATCACATTGCTGGAAGCTAAGAGATGTAGGACAGTCTGCACCCTTGCTTTGTTCTTATATTGTGCATTTCTGGCCTCGGTGGAGATAAGATACCAGCCTAGACAGACCTTTGATCAAAGCCAGTGCAGCAGCTTTTCCTTTCCTGCTATTGCTGCCACTGATTTCTATCTCTGTATTTTAAAGATGTATTATAAAATGTTATTGAGTGTTGGCCAAAAAGATGTGAGTGAATGAAAAAGACGTATAAGTAATGATCCAGGGGAATTGTAAGCAAATGCTACTCAGAACACTTAGCAGGCAGTACAAAAGATCTTTCGCAATTACATTAAACAGATGTTTCTTTAATCAGATTTTGAATTGCATTTTAGAAGATCCCAATCCAGAATTTGAAGCACTTCACTGTATATTAAAAATAAAACCACTTTATTGTAGAGAAAATTAAATCCAGTGAGTTCCACAATATGGAAGATAATACACTTAAAAATATTACATAAATATCTTGGCCAAAAAGGTAGCTAAGACTAATAGTTCTGTAAATCATAATTTTCAGAGAGACTTTATAGATAGATAAAGAGTTCTCTGAATGATAGCATACAGCTGTTCCTTCAGTAACACAGACTGCTCTGTAACACTGTCAGTCCATAAATAACATGGGTAGAGAGACAGATATCTCTGTCAATCATAACCATAACATAGAGATACTCTGAAATAACTAGGTAATACAGCCCAGTTATATGGATGGGAGCTGTTGCAAGTGACTGCAAGCAGCTGATGCTGTCTAAAAGTGTAGTTTTAATTACGCTGTTATTAATGAACTATGCAATTACCTATTTTTTGTATTTCTCCTTCCTTGTGACTGAACCTTCCCACCAAAGTCCATCATTAGTTGAAAGAAAGGTACAAAGAACAGGAGTGCTAATGTTTTTTGACCCACGCTTAGCATATGATGTGATAAAGGTGTCTAATGGGATCCAAAGTGTGACCTTCATATTTGGGAGCAGGAAAACATATTGAAGACTACCTCGTTATCAGCTAAATCCTTCTCAAAATGTTCAATTCTAACTGACACTTCTGAAGGTTGTGGAACAACTTCCAGGCACAACAGTTTCCTGAAATTCCTCATCTTTTTTCCATAATATTGCTGCTATTAAAGTTAGAGCCTAGAGGTTTCGGGAGAAAAGTAGCCAGGAGTCTGATACAACATTCACTGGATGGAAGAGTATAGGAAAGAAACGCTAGGAGATATTTACCCTTATATGCTTTTCCTTCTATTAAAATGGTGGATAATTACTGCTAAACGAGAAGTTAGGGCATCAATTGAAAAAGATGTGAAGTTAACAAAATATCATCTAGCTAGCTGGCTGATAGCCAACACGTGGCTCTCATACATTCAATGGTAGCTATTGTGTAGTTAAAGCAGTACTCAGTGAACTCATAGTAAATCAGATTTTGCAGACTACTAACTCCTGAAAACATGGTACTAATAGATTAAGAGTCTGAGAGTAAGGTCTGGCACTGACATGGAATTTGTCTCCCAGTCCAGAACAGACTGGACTACGCGGCCTGGGCTAATGTAGCTTCAAAACAGAAGCATTCACTGAACTCCAACAAACTGAATATTCCTCTGCTTTTCACGAAACAAAAAAGTGAGTTTGGATGGCAATGTATGTGGTTCAGGGGCAGAGATTTCATTATGAGAATGCTTTATCTCAAAACGTAACATTTTAAGCTGGAAGGTGTCAGTGATGTCCCCACGGATAACTACAGTGGCTTCAGAGGAGACCTGAGACATTGCCCCAGTCACTGCCTGTGTGTTGCTGTTTGCAGGACTGGGGCTTTGAAAGGTAACCGGTGTGGGCTGCTGCAAGTGTTGTTTGGACTCACACTTAAGGAGCTTCAGTCACCACAGGCTGCCTATCATCTCCAACAGCCCAAGGTGCAAAAGAGTGATGAATAAGGGCAGAATTAGTATAAACCCTCTCCGAAGCTGTTGGGAATATTGCCATGTATTTCAGCATGGACCATAACTTTGAGCAGAGGTACATGTGAAGCACTGGCCCATGTTTCCCAGAGAGGTGGTTGATGTCCCATCCCTGGAAGCATTCAAGGCCAGGTTGGATGGGGCTCTGAGCAACCTGATCTAGTGGAAGATGTCCTTGCTCATGGCAGGGGGGTTGGACTAGATGACCTTGAAAGATACCTTCCAACCCAAACCATTATATGATTCTATGTCTGAGTCTCCAGAGCTACCCATAAATTATTTCTGAGAAGTGCTTCACTCACCTAAAATAATGTTCCGCTATTAAATATTTAAACGCACACAACCTCCTGTGGCATACTTTTTCAGATCTCATTTCCAGACATAATTTAATTTTCTGCCACTTTACCATTTATCTGCTTTATTAGATTGCATACTGGGAAGGCCTGGGGATGATGGAGGGATTTCTATTCTTGGCTTCAGCTCTTTCAGTGCTGAGGCCCCAGTACCTGATCTGATATCTATGGAAATTAATGGAACATCTTTATCTCCAGCAGGGTTGGGAGCAGGTCCAGGCTCCAACATTGAAAGATCTGAGAGGGACAATGGAAGTCTTATATCATGGCAAAACAAAGACACAGTGCTGAGCCCTTTGGCCTGAGCCAGCCAAACTCTTAGGCATGGGATTAACTTGAGCAGTCCAGTGGGTGTGTCCTGGTTTTGGCTGGGATAGAGTTAATTTTCTTCTTAGTAGCTGGTACAGTATGTTTTGGAATTAGTGTGTGAATAATGTTGATAACACACGGATGTTTTAGTTGTTGCTAAGTAGCGCTTATCCTAAGTTAAGGATTTTTCGGTTTCCCCTGCTCTGTCAGCAAGCAGGTGCACAAGAAGCTGGGAGGGATCATGGCCAGGACAGCTGACCTGAACTAGCCAAAGGGATATTCCATACCATAGAATGTCATGCTCAGTATATAAACTGGGGGGAGTTGGCTGGGAGGGACGGATCACTGCTTGGGCATCAGTCAGTGGGTGGTGAGCAATTGCATGGTGCATCACTTGTCTTTTCTTGGGGTTTATCTTTTATTTTATTATATTCCTTTTCATTATTATTATTATATTTTATTATTGTTAGTATTACATTTTATTTTACTTTAGTTATTAAATCATTCTTCTCTCAACCCACGAGTTCTACTTTTTGTTTCGATTCTCCTCGCCATCCCACTGCGGGGCGGGGGGATGGGCAGTGAGCAAGCGGCTGCATGGTGCCTAGTTGCTGGCTGGGCTTAAACCATGACAGTGTGTTAGTCAGACGGTAGGTGTGTAACTCATTTGGAAAGCAGACTGTTCAAATCTAGGCAAGAAAACTTTGCCCAGAAAAAAAGAAAATCCTTAAGAACAACCTGATTTTCAAAGGTGTCAGCTGCTTAGCATCTCCCATTGACTGCAGTCCTGCTGATCCACAGTGCATCTGAAGATACATCACATGTCATCTCTCGTGGCCGTTTAGAGCTGGATGTTTTCAGTATAACACATGGTGGGGCAAGTTGTAGCATGCAGAGAGCAACTACGCAAATATACTTCCAGGTAAATTAAATGCTTCCCTTTATATGTACAATTTTTTGTGTTAAGTTACATTTATATTTAGCTGTGTAGCACTAGTCCTTGCCAATTTTGTTAGAGTACATGCCTGAGGTCATACTGTCAAAGCCAGTAGATGCTTGAATGAATGCATAGACCTTTGCATGTGAGAAACAGGGGAGAAACATGGGCTATTCTGGGTGTGCAGATTCCATTTGCAGCCTCCCACAATCAACTTTCCTGCCAGAAGTCACTTAATCACATCGTCACACATCTACAGTGCAGGAGACATCCTCTGAACGAGTTTTGGAAAGAGTCACTTCTCACGAGTGACTCACCTGATCCACTTTAGACATTTAACTTGGGATCACACATACTTTTCTTAGGAACTTGATGTCATTTTCATTCCTGGCAAAGATAAAGACCAGGGTTCCCTGTACTGTGAAACCCAAGAGGAAAGATGGTCCCATGGATGGAAAAGAAAATGTACTGGCAGATAATTCATGAGACAAATATAATCTACAGTTTACCTTCACAAACTTCTCAGAAGGAGCAAAACATCCCACGCAGAGGGACATCAGGATCCAACCCCTGGCGTGGCTGCTTTTGGATGGGTTCTGGGTCAGCTGCTTGCATATTTGACAATAGATTTCATCCCTGCAATAGGAATGAAAAAAGCATTAGAGTTAATGAGGTCGTGGGTTTCAACACAAACACAGAGACAGACCCTGTCTGCATGTGACTGATAGTTAAAAGTTCATTTTAGCATCACAAGGATATTAATTTAACTGCCCTTATGATGGTTACCCTGATCGTTGCAGTGTCTCTAAAATGCCATCCATCACCAGTCCTGTAATGTCTACTCTGTCTTCCCTGTGCTTCAGCTTAGATTTCCCACAGCTGACTGACACTACTTAGAGAAGGAGGGAACTAAAAGGGAGTCTCAAGGTTCACAGAAGATCAATGTCACCTCTGGATAATGGAATCTATTCTGGCTTCTTACAAAGATTTCCCAGCAATACCAAGAGAGTCTCCCAAACTAACTTTCATAGAGGGCCATCAGCTGGGAGTCTTAATTTGCTGGAGCTATCAGCTCTGGTGGAGGTCAAGGTTTGTCCAGCTCTTACATCCAAACAGGCATGTACATTGACAGGTATCTCAGTTTGGGATATAATGTCCCCTTTTAACTTTAACTTTAGTTCTCTACATGCAAAATGAGGGATAACAGTACTTCCTCATCTACATGGGAGGCAACAAAATTGTTATCCAACCTGTTACCCCATGTGAAAGCCCATGGGACACTACGATGTCTGCCTTCAGAGCAGACTTTGTGCAGAAAAGTAAGGCTAAGGTTTTCATAGTGAACTGAGAGAAGAAAATGAAAATTAGAGAAGTCATTAGATGAGGATGCCCACTGTTCCTGGAGTGAGCAGATAGGTGTGAACGAAAAGAGCATGAGACTACATAAATGAGGACTGTATTATAACAGACACACATATAAATAGCTAAACCAAAGATGTGCAGTTGGCCTTAATTTGGCACTTTCCAGTTTTTGAATGCTTAATTTAGCAACTGAAATGAGTTTGAGTTTTTCATTAGTATACCATTACAAATATTCACACAAACAACACATTTAAATGGTCAAATAGAAAACAAAGGGTAGTGAACAATGAGAGTGAGCATTAAAAAACCCAATCCAGTAGCTATTAGCACTTTCAGAAGGATTTGAGTCTTTCTTTGTGGCCTTTCCATCAGGCCTGATATGGACAGTAAGGAACATGATCCAGCCCGGCCCAAATTACAAAACACAACCAGAAAAATGATATAATGAGAGCCTTGTAAAGCTGCACACAAAAGCAAAATCATTTGGACAATAGCTCAAGGAAGAAGGAATGACAAGAATGGCATGTTTATGCCTTTGTCTTGATTTCTAACCTTAAGGCTGGCCTGAGGATGCCATTACCAATAATGAAATGGAGCTTCTCCAGGTTGGAGGTGGGTCGGTCTTCGAGCATGCTATTACCCTGGAGTGTGGACTCGCCATCGTGAAGTCTCTTTGTCACCTGCCAACCAGAAACATCACTCTCTTTCAGTACAGCCAGTTACTACGTCCCCCCCACCCCCATCCCAGATGTGTGGTGCTCCCCAGGAGGACTCCTCCACCAGCCAGGAGGGTTCTCAGAAGTTCTTCAATCTAGCACTTTATCGGTGATGGGAGGGTGTGGCTTTGTTGTCTTTAATCACACTCCCACCTGCTTGGTCTTTGCCCAGGGTTTCTACAACGGCACCCTTGCATCCCAGCCCTGAGCTGGCCCTGCAGCCAGAAAAGAGCCACCAAGGATCTCTGGAATAAGCCCAGCTTATTGCCAGGGAAGGCCTGTCCCTTTAACTCAGTTATACTAAAAAAAATTATTAAAACACTGAAAGAATGGACCCACTCCCCATGCTAATGATGCAGCCAAAAGCACGTAAGCATGGTGCTGTTTGTGAAAACAGGGATGGCATTCATCCACCTATCAGCTCTCTGTCTCAGCTAGTCAACCTAGTCTCCATTTAGAGCTGCTGGAGAAAGACAGGCATTTCTAGAGTGCGTTCAGAGCCACATTAGGGTAAGCCGTATTAGGTCCTATTTCTCCCCACTGACCCTAAAGGGAAGGAAGGTGACTATCTCAGAGAGCATTCTTAGACTCTCAAGCAGCTACAGCCAGGTAAGAAGGTGTCTGCTCTGGAAGTGGACATGGCAGTGTGTGAAAGAAGACTGAATCCATGTCTTCTCATTGCTTTCATCCCCCCACCATCCAAAAGATTTATTGCTCCTCACTCTTTTGAGATGGGATTTTCAAAAGCTCTCAGCTTGGGCTAACTGCTCCCATGGAGAGTTTTGCCCCTGGCAGTGGAGAGGAGCAGAGGACGGGTGAGGCCCCCACCTCTGCTACCTACATCATGGTTGAGGGCAGAAAGCTAAAGGCAGGGATAACATTCAGACCATCACAGGGTGGTGAGAGGTATCAGCAGCTAGATGGAGGGCTGTGAAAGAGGGGAGGGAAGGTGCCGGATGGATGGAGAACAGGAGCCGAGGGGAGGCCGGCGCGAGGTGCAGAATGACTCAAGGAGACACGGGAAGCCAACCTTTCCCCTTAAACACTCCTTAAATCTTTCAGGCAGAGAGACAGGTAGCGCCAAACCCAGAGGAGGGCTGGTTCTATGTTGTCTAGGGAAAAGCAGAAGAGAGTCAGAGAGGGCTGCAGACAATCCAACGGCACTTGTGCTGCCAGGCGTCCAAGCGTCTCCTCTCACCTCCTCAGTCAGTTTGGATTTCTTCTTGAGTGTTAAGGAGACCAGTTTGTGCCGCACACTGTTCTTCTTGTGCCCATCAATGTGAGTACTCTGCAAAGCAAGAGGCGTGGATGCAATGGGGTAAGACACAGAGCCCTGCCAAGTACGTGCTCTCCCTGCCTCCCCTGGGCTCCTGCAAAAGACCATTAATCCTGGGCAGAGAGCGAGATATTTCAGAGGTTGTTGGGAACCAGAAGTGTGGACCCATATTCCCGTGCCTCCTGATAACCCAGGTCTGGCTCTGAATTTTGTAGATACTCTCTAATCAATGAGCCTCCCTCGGATCAAAATTACATATTGGGGACGTCTGAAAAAAGTTATGTTGAATACATGGCTGACTCCTAATCAACCTAGGTCCACACAAACCTGTATACCATTCAGGCTTGTTCCTACATCGCAAATGAGATAAGCACGATCACTCTCTGAGATGAGGCATTTGCACAGCAGGTTTGTGACCTGGAAGTCATCTAGCCAGGTTTTCATGGACAGGTAGTTACCCATTGTGGTTTCATCACTGTTAATCAGCTCTGTGCTCTATCAGAAGAATAAATTTGATGTGGGACAGACCCAGGCATGGACTACATATCATCAAGTTACTGTTGGCTTTCTATTTTTATACCAAATTTACATCAACTGTGGGATTAAAATCGCATGGATAATCACTTCTCTTTTTGACCCAGTTGACCTCTCCCCATTTAAACAGCTTTGAAAAGACTGATTTTACACCACATCAACACTTTGACTCCTGCAGCTGTAGTGGTTTATATCCATTATAAAGCCAAGTTAGTACTGTAAACCTGTACTTGCATATCATCACACTCAGGATGAGCTCAGACATCTCTGCACTGTTGTGCACTCTGCAGAGCAGACATAACCACAGAGAAAAATGACAGCTTAATTTTTCCTTCTCTTCCATACTACATGATGTCTCAATTGGCCAAAATATGCCTTTTGTAATAAACAAGCATAAAATGATGGGTAGAAGGAACAAAAGGTGATTCTTGGTGTATATTTTCACAGAATTACAATCCAGATGAGGCTACTCTCCTTCACAGGTAATTCACTGAAAGTGCTGAATGATATCACCGTCTCTAAAAACTTGGAGATTTGTTAATTTACATCTGAAAATGCCTCCAGGGCTTGTCAAGATGATACCACAGAAAACTTCTTGAAAATGCAACAGTGCCATCTAGAAAATGCCAATACCAGGTCATATCTTGTCCTGTTGAATAAAGTAATTGCCAAAGGTGAAAGCATATCAGTGCTATGGACAGCGATTTATCCAGATCAATGTCTTATCTGGGAAGGCTCCTAAGATGAAGTCCTCCAGTAACATCCCAGAATGCACTGAGGATGCAATAGGGATTTTTTTTTTTTTCATTTCCACAGCTTAATCTCCTGGTAACTCTTTACTTCCTGCTCCAAGATTAAGAGCACATTTTTAATTTAGTCTCTTCTGACCCAGGGCAGATCAAAATGAAATCCCCAATGACAGACCAATGACACAGGACATTGCATTCCCCCCCATGTATTACTGTCCTATGAAGTGGAGGAGAGAGATCAAAGCCCTGTGAGAGATATCGGGGCACTTTCCTTACTGTACTGCTGGGGAACATTCAGTTCTCTCTGTGAAGAAGAAGGGACAGGATCAACACCTGACACATGGGCAATTCTCCCTTCATAGCATAATTGCAAATGAAGACAACAAACTGCCTGCAGCAAACCCCACAAGTTGTTTCATTCCAACACATATCAATATCCAACAGCTAATAATAGTTTCTCTTTTATAGCAGCAGCAGTTACCTCTCCTTCTCCCTGCAGAGCCTGCAGTTCTTTCTTATACGTCTTTTTCCCAAGAGTCTCATAGATTTTTGTCATTACTGGTATCTTCTCACCACCATCACTCATGGCTGTGTGATATTTTGGCTCAGGGAGGTCTCCCATGAAACGGAGGATAGTGATCCACACAGCAAGTGCTGCCTATTTGAAAGGAAAGATTAACTCCATTAGCTCACACCAGGGCAGTTGAGGGGGTGGTCAAGCCATGCTGAATCCCCTAGGATTGCCACTGTGGTCCCTCTGTACATCTGCAGGAGATAAAACATTTTCCTGCATGACACATAACAGTTTTGCCTGCA
Organism: Pandion haliaetus; assembly: GCA_013401275.1. NCBI lineage: Eukaryota > Metazoa > Chordata > Aves > Accipitriformes > Pandionidae > Pandion > Pandion haliaetus. The sequence continues at coordinate 157,292 of VYZV01038963.1, read as the reverse complement.
ACATACATCCCATCTGAACAAGCTGGGCAAGCTGGTGGCTGGGATCACAAATTCAGGCGCTGTGTTCATGCCATCATGAGTGTGTTTGTGCACCCTACAAGAGGTTTGCGTCTTGGCTAGGAGATGTCAACCTTACAGAGGGGCAGCAACCGTCAGCTCTTAACCCACTGCAGAGAGGAAGGAGCACCACAGCGAAGGCAAGTTCATGGCCAATGTAATGTTCTTTATAGACATGCAGGTTCAGTACAGTTCTGCTCTTGTACTGTTGGCTATAGGTCAAGTGTTTCTTCTCTGCTAGCTCTGCACTGGTGCCTGTGACAAGGTAAGAAGCAACTTTTCCAGCTGCCGAGTAGCTGCTTTACAAGCAGTACTCGCTCAACAATTTTTATCATCCATGTCCTGAGCCTAGAGCACTTCATTAATTGTCTTAACACAAATATCAAGGTACAGAGATGGACTCACCCCTCTACTGCTACATCCCTCTAATGCTCGTTGTCTTGTCAGTGCTCAAAGCATGCTGGTGGGACAGTGTCTACTGACACACATGCAGCAGATGAGGGGTGTGCTCTCCACCAAACCACGAGCACACCAGTGTATCCCAAAGGGAAACTGCTGGTGCCCTTTGGCTGAAGGGTTCTCCAGGCTTGCTCCAACCCACCCTGCCCTGCTCAAGGCTTTTCATCCCCTGCCTCACCAACTGGTCTCCTTCATCCTCATGGTACAAGAGAGGCTGCTTGAGAGGCCGGCGGATGTAGGTGTGTGTTGTAGTGCCCTGGAAATACGTGGCAGCAAACTTGGCAAATTTGTACTCTGAGAGATCTTCCTCCTCTTCCTCAGGGAGAGGCAATGCTGCATCCAGGTCCTCTTCTTCCAGCTCCTTCTGTACTCGCTCAAGATCCTGGTGGGGAAGGACATGTCAGGTACTCAGCATGCGTTTAGATACTGAACAACCCTTTCCCTTTGGGCCTGACTTCTGTCCATCTGATTTCCATCCCAAAAGGAAAAGCCAGCTGGAGGGAAAACCATGAGATATAACTCTGGAGCCCATGCAAAACCCAAGTCCTGCCCAGGAATGTCCCCAGAGAAGTAGGAGAAGCAACAAGCATGGCCCCACTCCTAGCATGCGGAAAGGGTGTCCAAGAGCTAAATGACGTGAGCTGTGATGAACCACGAAGAAAAAGATCTCAAAGGCCACAGGTCCTCAGTGATATTATAGTGATATTGCTCTTCTCCATTCCATGGCCACAGAGAAAGCCTGCAGACTGCCTGCCTGTCCCCAGCCACAGCATGGTAACCCTCTGGGGCCACACAGAAGAGCCTGGTCTTGAAGGAAGCCTGCAGAGACACGCTTTTGTACTGCCGTACTCTCCCCTGACTCATTAATGTGTTGCTAAAGCCTTTCATGTGATAGCCAGGCTCGTGTAAGTCTCCAGTACCTCGAAGCCATTGGGTGCCTGTCCTTCCTGGCCAGGCAGGGAGGAGGTCGTCCCCAGGAATCCAAACATTTTGTCCACCATTTCCGAGTCGTTCACTGGCTCGTTGCGAGCTTTCTCCATTTTTTCTAAGAGCTCTTTCTTCCGACGTGCTTCCTCTTTCTCCTTTACTTCCCTCTCTGCATCTTCCCGTGCCAGCTGGGCCAGCCGTACCTGCAAGAGGACAAATACAATGACTGAACTGCTCCCTTCAAAGAGCTGGCATTAAATTCTGCAGGGCCTGGCTTTAGAAAGGCAGACTGCCCTGTACTTGGGGCACTATATCAGCATCGTGACTTGGAGCAAATCACTGACATGTCCATGCCTCAGTATCCTAACTGCAGAAAGACAAAGCAATAACATTTTCTCCCTCCATAGTGCCTGTTTAGGGGGTTTGGTCCACGCATAGAGTCTCTCACTGACCTTACTTTTTCTTTTATACAACAACCATGTATGTGCACACACACGCAGTGTCCCAGTTCCCCCTTCAGCCTTTATACAATAGCAAAAGCAAGTGAATAATAACCGTAATCTCTGGCATTCCTGTGCAACAGATCAGAAATTCTGGAGCAGCTTCAAACTAGTTAGACCATAGAGTACTTCAGTGAATTAAATACAAACCACTCAAGCAGGGCAGATATCCCTTAGATATTTTGGCATTCCCCCTCAAAAGAGCAAAACCAGTCCCTGGAAAACAGAGACAGAGCCCCAGAAAGAAATCAGTCCCTGCGTACTTGGTGCTTCTTTTCTGCTTCCTCTTTGGCTTTCTTGGCACTCATCTCCTTTCGGAGTCGTTCCTCTTCTGCCAGGCGAAGTTTCTCTGCTTCCAGGCGTCGATGATACTGGGGGAATAAACACAAAAGCTCTCCTGAATAGGCATCTACTTATTTTTGAAATTCTTTTTTGCGCTTTAAAAAATAATCCCATGAGCACGTGATGCAGAAGCATGTTTATTTCCCCTCTCCCCACCTCTGTTTCCCACAACCGATCTCTCCTCTGTGGTACTTACTTCCCCCCGGAGACGCTTATACAGCCTTCGGGCGATCATGCCCCGGGCATATGCCTGGATGGTGAGGACAGCCCAGAGGCGGTGGCGGAAAGCCCTACGGACCAGGTAGCCCCGGCACCGTGCCTGAAACTCGATGATCCGCCGGCGAGCCATGTGGTACTGCTTGTGGAGCTTGCGGGATCGGTAGAGGGCCTGCAGTCTCAGGAAGCCGATCCGCATCTGCAAGAGGGAGCAGGATGAAACCACCCCACCACCCTGGGGCTCGCCCACCATAAGCAGATTTCCACCGCTAATCTCCTTCTGGCACAGCTGTAAACAAGAGCCACTGAAATCAGCCCCCACCAGGATAAGCCTTTGGGAGGGAGGTTCTCCAAGAGGGTGGAGAAATGAAACCCTCCAGCGGCTGCACTGATTCAAAGCCCAGGAAGGACAAAGGCAGTTTCTTCCTCACTGAGTCCTACAGAGTTTCTGCCCTTGAGAGGCCTCAGGAGGTCTGGTTGGTCATCTCAATGTAGCCACAAGCCATGAGGGTTGCTCCCGTGGAGGTCCAGCATCTGCAGACCTCCTGCCTGACAGCCAAGGTGCTATTTCGTGGCAGGAGGCAGCATTCTGACCAGCCTGAAAGTGGCTATTCCTATCAAATTGCAGGCTTGGAGGATGATACTGAGACACTTTAAACCCCAACACACTTTCCAAATGACCTGCTGTTGGGTGAGAGCCAGCTGGGACAGGGAGAGAAGAGGGTCATGGGCTGGGTTGGGGAGAAACCCAGATATGGTCCCACCTGGAGATGGACTCTGTTTTCAGAGGAAGCTGATCTTGAGTTTTCAGCCACCCAGAAACTAGGGGAAGACTTTTAAAGCCCCAAGTGACCAGTTGGTGCAATGGACATCTAAGTCATGGGGAAAAGCACAGCTAGAAGGTGGTCAGGTGCTTTCTTCAATGAGAAGGCAAAGCAGCAAGAGCAAACCTCTGTTCATTGCTCCAACTGACAAAAGCCAACCCCACCCCCTCCTCTCAATGGGGTATTTTGAGCCAGGAAACTCTTATGTATGTCCCAGCTGAAAGAGGTAGGAAGGCAGAGGTGTGAGGAAGCAACCCCGTACTTACTGCACCATAATTCTTCCTGCAGTTATGTCCACGCCAGTATCTCTGAATCATCAGGACTGAATTTCTCACTTTCAGGAAATTGGACCTGCAAAGGCATTTCAATCACTTGCCTCTGCGGTTTGGCCACAAGTTATCATCATCTCCTGGGCCTCATTCTTTGGAGATTTGAAACTGAGCAGTCACGTGGAGTAAACATTGCATTTTTGGCCTGAAAAAGTTTCCTCCTCCAGCTCTTCTCACTTTTATAAAAAGATCTGTAGAGGCTTTCTCTGATAGGTCTCTGCAGGCAGATTCTGCTAGGTTATGGGAATGGGCGGAGCAGGAGATGCTGAGAATGGTCCCTTCCTCCCCCCAGCACTGCACCCTCCTCTTGCATCCGAAATCTCTTCCCTGCCTGCTCTCCCCACTTCAATTCTAGCACCTGAAAACGGATTCAATCTCACCCAAATAATCAAGGGCAAACTTCAGCAACACCACCCTCCTACCCTCATCTGCTCCTCCCATCCTTCTTAGCCTGGCCTGATTCTACCTGTAGACACCTCGGAGACAATTGTGTTGGAAGGGCTTGAGATGGGTCTCACTAGGATTACTGTGGGAAAGATTGCTGAGTTACCTAGCATGTGCCCTTTCTGCAAAGCCTAAGGCACAACCTGAGTCACAGCCATGGCTCGGACAGTCAAAAGAGCACAAAGCCCCAAGAACTGTCCCTCTTCTGCACGTGAAGCTTGTCCTTGGCTGTGGCTCCCCCTCTTCTTCCATAATTGTGCCATGAGCTCCCCATGGGCTACCTTCCTTCCTCTCAAGTCCGGCAATGAGGTTGCAAATCATAGAATCATAGAATCATTTAGGTTGGAAAAGACCCTTAATATCATCGAGTCCAACCATCAACCATACCCAATAAACCATGTCCTGAAGTGCCTTGTCTACATGCTTTTTGAATACCTCCAGGGATGATGACTCAACCACTTCCCTGGGCAGCCTGTTCCAATGTCTGACAACTCTTGGAAGAGTCCTGAACCCCTTGGTCTTTGGGGAGAACAACATTAGTCACAGTGGATGACCCAGTGGTCCCACTGCAGTCTTGGGGGGATCCCCATAGACTGGAGGCTTAGCGTTGCCTTCAGCAGGCTCAGAGTCCCACTGCTGCATTGTCATAGCAAACCTCAGCTCCCCTGAAGACAGCACTGAACGGGGACAGAAAGTACTATGATGACCATGTGTGAGGCAGGTAACACATTTTCCTCTTCTTTCCTCCTCCAATACTTTCTGTACCTGAGTACCAACACATCAGGGCTCCCCTCTCCCCAGCTGCAGGCAGGGCAGGTCAGATGGGCACCGAGGGAGTGACGCATCACCCAGGAGCTGCTTGCTGGGTGAAGCATCCCACATCACCCACCTCCCATTTGGCACCTACCTGTCTTTAAACCCACGGACCACCTTCTGGATGAGGATGACTTTGTCCGTGATGGCCTTGTCTCTCTCAATCTCCAGCAGCATGTCGTGGTGGTCCTGTGGGACAAAATGACACAGCACCCATGTCTCAAGCTCTCTGTCTGCCTGACATGTGGCAGGAGGACATCTGCTTCCCCAGAGGAGATGTCCAAAATAAACTCTTGGGACATTTTACAACCCACCTACTCACTGGGGAACTCCTAACATAAACCCTAGTGATCTCCTGCCTTCATTCCTAAATGAACCAGAGCATCCAGAAGCTGCATATGCAATACTTTACAGTCTGAAAACAACCAAATTGCCTTGCCTTTCCATGCAGAGCTCCCTGCTAGTGCTGTCAGCCATGGGAGCAGTTCCCAGGAGCACTGGAGAGGTTTGGGAACAAACTCCAAACTGCCTGGCTCCCATCACAACATCTAGTCAAGGCTGCAACGCCTCCATACTGTAAGGACAAAACAGCTCCCTGAAACACTGAATTTCCTTGCCCTGAGGCTTTCAGATGCACTTGTCCAAGCTTTCTATTGATTCCTCCCATGCCGTTTGTAACTCGGCTTTCTTTCCTGGTTGTGGCACACTGAGCCCTGCTGTGCTGGGTGCAGCAAAGACAGCTCCACATGTTTCCTGCTTTGCTCGACCTCATGTGGCCCCTCGGGGCCTCCCAGATTCTCAGTTTCCTGCCCTGACAGCTGCGAGATCTTGATAACAGGCTCTGGAAAGAGCGACTAGTGGGAACAGCTTCTAGGGAAGAGATGGGGGTGTTCATGCTGGCAATGGTGTTGGGGGTGAATTGAGATACAAGTGGTCAGGGTTTACCGCTGAGATTTTTACTCAAGAGAAGCCTTTGCTTACAGCTTGGTTCCTGGCCAGCTCAGCCTCATCTTCCCAGAGCAACACAGGAATGGGTTTGTAAGGAGACATGAGTGGGAATGGGGCTGCAGGGGACCTGCAACATTGAGCTGCTCTGTGTCAGCTGGACCGATGCAGAAATGGAGGCTGTAGGCAAGTCTTGGGTTGAGCAAGGACATGCTGAAAGCAAAGCGAGCCTGTTGTGCTCTCGGTCCCTCTCTCTGCAGGGCTCCGCATGGATATCCTTCCTGCTGCTGTGCTTTTTGGGTGAAGGCAGGAGATGGGGTTGAGAAGCTGAGCCCAGGAGGGAAAAGGCCATGCACCGTATGTGACTATTTCTGCGTCCATATGGGTATGCGCATGCATCAGTGCTGGCAGAGTGTCAGGTCTTCCTCCTGCCCGCTGCTTCCTAAACTGGCCCCAAATATCCTGCCTTGGCTCAGGTTCTACCCACTGCCACGCCAGCCCAGAGACCATGGGAAAGGGTTATGTCTTGTGGTGGAAAGGCAATGGTAGGAGATCCCTTTGCAGGCAAGGGTCCCAGATGGCAGGGGGGTTGTGGAGACCACCTACCTTCAGGAATATCTTTGTCTTGCCGATCTGCCAGTCATCATCCTTCCCGAGCACCGCTTCAGCAATGCGCTGGCACGTCCCACGCAGGTCGCCCTTGTAGGAGAGGGGGTGGGATTCACTAGGCCCAGTCTCACTCATCACTCCTCCCAAGTCCAGTGGGGACCTGTTCTGGTCCCAATTCCAGCAGTTTTCTGCTAATGAGGTTCCCAGGGCTTTACTGTCGCCACATATAAGGTGAATGAGAGGGACTTGCTGAATACAGCTACCTGTTCCTGCCAGCCCCGTAACAATTTTTCCTTCACTTGGAAAGCCCAGAGAGCCACTGTAACATCTGGGGTCAAATGTTGCATAATGGCTTTTGGAGAGAATGCACCCCCCATAAATATCTCTGGAAATCCTAGCAGAAAGCAATCCTTACCCGTGGAAGAAGATGCTCACCTGCTTGTATGCTGGCTTCACCCCGGGCATGAGTACCCGGTACCGGTCCACAAACTCCACAAACGTGTAGCGGATGGGGTAGCCGGCTCGGCGTATCCGGATGGTCTCCATCATCCCTGAGTACCTCAGCTGACGGACGCACAGCTCCCGGTCAAAGAGCTGGGGAGGTTACAGGACATGGTGATTTGATTGCACACCTTGGCCTGGATTGGCCATAAGAGAGTGGGGACTCTGAAGATGCATAGGGCAAGCAAGTCAGGCAACCACCCAAATCCTTCACTTGGGGACCCAAGGCTGTAGGACTGTTGGCTGTCATGGGCCTGATCCTATGAACTGCTGAGTGTGTTTGACTCACTACATTTCTTTAATTCCTGCTTGCAAGACTGGATGTGTCCTATGCATTACACAAAGGACTGAGAGGAGAACTGGAGAGCGCAATGCAACAGTGAACATCACCTTCGGAAAATGGGCAGCAATGCTGCATCTGCAAAGGTCAAACCATACAGTCACCTTCACAATGACCACTCATGGTCATTAACTTCTGGCCACCGCTCTGAGCTTTACCAGCATGATCACAGCACCCCTGTACGGGCAGGGCAGTACCGTTTTGCAGGCAGAGGAAGCAGAGGACCATATCTGAGAAGGCTCAGACACTCAAAGATCTTAGGGTGCCTAAACCAGTTGATCTTAGGGTAGGTGACACCCTGAAGTCACACAAAGGAAGAGTGCAGCCTTGGACATGCCAAGACCCTGAGATAAGCCTGTTATCATCAAACCACCGTTTACCCAGGAGGACATCTGAGGAACTTAAAATGAACAGGTCAGAACTGAGACCAGCTGAGGGCTTCAGGGAAAGGCCAAATCTCAGACCAGCATCCATGGCTGCTCCTGACAAGCAATGGACAGTTTCAAGGCCAGACAGCAGACATAGACAACCCAGTCCTTGTAGGTTTGCTAATAAACTTGGCTGCTCTCCCCTGCATTGGGTGCCTTGGGGTGGATAATGAATGGTGCTGCTAGATGGGCAGATCTGCTGAAGCAAAGGGAGGTTCAGGAAAATCTTTGCCATGCTTTAGAGCATTGAGGAGGACCCTGGAGCCCCTGAGAGCACCCTCTTGCATCCTGATGTTGTCTGCTGGGAGCATCCAAAAAGCATTCAACCCAAGTGTAAAATAAAAGCAGATGTGGTGTGGTGCTGGCACACCACAGAAAGTCAGGACAGTAAATCCCAGCCTGGGCCAAAGAGCTACTGCCAGGATGATATTCATCTGCCCTCCCTTCAGCTGTCTAAAATGTGAGCATCTGTACATGTCCAGATATGAACATCTAAAATGTGAGTCACCTAGGCTCTCGCTGAAGTGAGTGAGGAGAGATATAGGTATGTGCCTGTATCTCAGATGCATCTCCTGGGACAGGAGGATCTGCTGTATGGATGCACCCAGATCCCCATCCCTGGAGGGAGCTTTTCGACTAGCTCGTAGGAGCCACTTAACCATGAAAGTGCTGGAGTGAAGTGAGACAGATCCTGGTCCCAGGAGAAGACAATGGATGAACAAGGAAAAGGCAGAAAGAAGCATCATCCAGCTTTGGTCTCAAGCTGTCCCTATCTAAAGTGGGTGTTGGGGACAAGAAAGGTGCAGAGGAAAGAGGGGTGTGTTGCTCTGTCTCCCCCTGCCATGAAGCAGAAGGCTATGTGAGAGTTTGTGGGCTTACAGATAACCCTCCAGAGTTTGTAGTGCTAGTTCATTGCACATATGGGCAACTATGAGCTCCTGGCATCAGGCCCTGATGAGGTACAGACTGCCAGAGACAGTTCTGACTTTCTTTGCATGGTTTGTTACCTAATTCATCCCATGCATTTCTCTTAGATTAACCAGAGCAACAGAGCAATACTCAGAAACAGCAGCGTGGGATGATGTATAAACACAGAGAACTCCAGCCAGCATCTCAATGCAAACAATTTTTTTTTCCCCCCAAAGCACTTTTAGAAGGAAGCAAAAGTTTTAAAATAACATAAAGTAACAAACAGTCAGGACTTTCCACTGACCTTTCACTTCCCACTATCCCATTTCCTATCACTATCAGTACGCTTTCCTTCAAAGCCAGGGACAGAAAATTAACTCCCAGAAAATGTTCTCTTTTGCAGTCACCCTGCACAGCTCTGTGTACCACTACCTGGGATGTTTTTTTCCTTTGTATTATTAAACCAAGGCCAAAAATAAATTTAGCAAGAAATCACATTTCATATCATATAGCACTGCAGTCTCTGATTCAGTGTTAGTTCATCCACTCATTACTTTAATGAGGACATTAATTTCTCTTTGTCCAATTCTTTCAAACTTATAGCTGTTTTTATGTCCCACTGAAAGTTTTGTAGATAAATGGGTTGGATAGAGACTTCTGGCTTAGCTCTTGCAAGAGCTGATGAAATACAGACTTCCTGAGCAGGACACAAAATGCCAGACTGAATCCCAGACATCCAGGTGTAAAAGCAGCTCCAAGTTAGGGCATTAGGAATAATTTGTTAACATCAGTTCAGGATGTACCTCTATTTCTCAACATCACTCGTTTTTAAAGGTGGTCTTATTTAGAACTCAGCTCAGAAGATAATCTCAGATCAGACAATAATCTCAGATCAGACATATTGTTAAATATTAACCCAAAGTATTCCATTAACATGCTATTAGGTGTCTTTTTATGCTCACCAAAACCAGGATAAGGGCACAGTAAACTGCTCTGAGAGAGCCACCAAACCTTTGGCCCTGCATCACATTAGGTTCGCTGAACAGCAAAAATAAGTTTCAAACAAACACTGCTTGTACATAACAGCTCTGAAATTCAGTATTTTATGCTTTTTTTGCACTCAGCTGAACTTTGCTAACAGACACTGACTTTAGATAAAGCTCCAGCTCTGGCTAGATTAACTGCTACTGAAGTGCAAAGGCATGGGCAAAATGATTCACAGAAACAAACAGCTGAAATTATTAATAAATAAAGCTCTACCTCCTCAAGCAGTATCACTATTAAGAGTGGTGAGCAGCTAGCAGTGATTGCTAACAGCACCAGGGTCCAATCCTGCAAGGTGCTAACAGTGGGATCGGGATGTTCAGCATCCACCTTACTGTCTACCTTTAGCTGCAAAACTCGGAGTCCCCTCTGTGAGCAATTTGTGGTCAGGGGGATTTACAGCCATCTCATTCCCTTTCATTTGCTCCTTAAAGTTTGTCCCCAGAATGTTTGTTGCTTTTGAAGCAAGTCCCTGGGAGTCAGAGCACAACAATTCTTCTCACCTTTCCTCTGTGCTATTTTGCCTCTTGTTTTTCTGCTTTTAGAATCGTGCTTTTGCAATTTGTGAAAAAAAAAAAAAAAAAAAAAAAAAAAGCAGTTGAAAGGATCAAACGGGGTGAAAATACCTGAGATCCCTCGGGAGCAAAGATTTTGTAGAAAACACCCATGGAAAGGGGAATCACTTTTAGAAAGCATTGAACCCTACCATGGGACTAAACCCAGGGCCCTACAGCTCAGCCTAAGTCTCTGGCAGGGAGGTGCCTACCCCCATGGAAATTCAGAGGCATTTCCTATAGGAGAAAGGGCTGCAGGGTGAATTCCTTGAGGTTATCCTTGGGAAGAAAGGCAGGGCCAGGAGCTCTCCTCTGCAAAAGTTTTGGGGTGCTGTTGGATCACAAAGCAAGCACCTGATCTTGCTAACCCTTTGGTGACTCCCTTGCTTGCTGAACAGGCTGTGGGTTGGTTTCTGTGGCACCCAGGGTCAATCCTGACTCCACTGATGCCCGTTTTGCCGCAAGATCCAGGGCAGAGTGACTGGTGGTCCTGTACGAAAAGCAACCAGGAGAGAAAAGCAGGACTTACCATGGGCTTCTTGTACTCATTGGGCTTGATGCAGCGGACAAAAAAGGGCTGGCACACGCTGAGAGTCCTCATCAACAACTCCAGGGACCGCTTGAACTGGCTGCTGAGCGTCGGCGAGCGCTTCCTCGTCTCCGCTCCCTGCAAAACCGCAGCGGAGCGGGCTCAGGAAATGAAAGGATAACAGCGCTTTTCCCCTCCGGCCGTGTCCCCAGGAGCCTCCAGCAGGGGAGCAGGGCCAGATGTGGTTGAGTTTTGCAGCTGGAGAGGGGCAGAGCAGAGCTGGAGAGCTTGCAATAGCCAGACTCTGGCAACCTGCTCCATACACCTCTACCCAAGGAGGAAAAGTGCCATAATTTAATTTCTCCTGCTCAAACCTCCCTGTGTGACTGGTAGTCCCATCTGCCCTATGCAGAGCCACAAGGAAGATCTGCCAATGGGAGAAAACAGCCCCTTCTGGGCCATCAAAAATGTCTGTATTGCAGCTTAGGGTGATGCATCTGCCCAGGGATATTCCTCAGAAACAGCTTGGGCTTCCCTATCCCCATGCACTGCATCATGGTCATGCTAACTCCCCTGTCGTGGTTCCTCATGTCAGGCTAAGACCCTCCTGCTCCCTGGGGTGTATGACCAGAGACCCATGTAAGGAAAAAACCAAGCTGGGTGACTCTGCAACAGCTCCTCAGCCAGTACTACATGGAAGATTTGAGTTGTGTTTGGAAAACAATATTAACTAGACTAAATGCGGTGGGTATTCAGGGTGAATCAGGATGATTTTGAGTATTTTGCTTGGTTTAGCTCCCTTGGTTAAATTAATAATCCAATCTCCATTTTGGGGCAAGTGTTTCTAAAGCAGGATGAAGATGTTTCCCTTAACAGCCCCTTCTCCCTGCCCAGGGAGAACCTTGTTAAACCGCCTCCAAACTAAATGACGCCCTTAGCTCATTTTATGTGTCAATCACTATTAACTGAGCTCATTACACATCAGTCACAGTGGTGCTGTGTGTCTCGTAGGGTCTGGTGTTCAGGGAGCCTCTGTGGGGCAACAGGCACTGCTGGTGGGTTGGAGGAAGAGCTGGGCACTAGGATGCCACTCCCTCCACATAAAAAACAAGGCAAACTGTGACATGACTAGTGATATGACCTGATGGCTAGGGATCTCCCAAAGGGAGGATTCCAATGGGATTTCAATGCATTTTTCCTCCAAACAACCTCTTTGCAGGTGGTCAAGCCATCTGCGGAGTCAAAAAAGTCCCCATTTGCACTGGCCTTGCTGCTGTGTTTTTGAGTTTTATTTCTACTTTTGCTGAAATCTTTTTGTGAGCTTCATTGTATAGCACTAATAACCTGTCAGATAACATTCCCACTCCCCCAAAGCAAGGAATTTCATAGAATCACAGAATAATTTGGGTTGGAAGAGACTATAAATATCTAGTCCGACCCCCTTGCCATGGGCAGGGAATTTGCACGGCTCAGGTTGGATATGGTGTTGAGACAAACCCAAACACAAACACAAAGTAATCATGGAATTCCAACAAGAGAAAATCCAGCTCATGCACACACCAGAAAAACCTGGCCTTCTTGTCGAGAAGAGTATGGGGGGCTATCAGTGATCTCTCCCAGAAAAATCCTCCTCTAAAGGACAAACTGTTAACAAATCTAGATTAATTAATGGATGCGGCTGCTACCTGCAGAGCACTGCAGAGTCTGGTGCTCACATTCTGTCATAGATTTGATGAAGAATAGGCTGTTTCAGCAAGAATCCTGGTTTGGATAGCTTTGATTAATATTTTCTTATTGCTTTGCTAATTATGTGCAAGGGGTCACCTCTGTGTCATGTGAAAGGATAGCCACAGTGGTTAGAAGCAGGGCTGGAAGTTGGAAGAAACTGCATGTTAGCCAGGTTTGTCAGTTTAGGCTTGGCTGGGAGAGGTCATTTTTCAGATGTGGGGGTAGGAAGGGTGCAAGACTTTGTACAAGGTTCTACAAGGGAATGAATGAATGGTTTGTTCCCAGACAGCAAGACCTGCCTCTCTAGGCTGCTGATACCTTAGCATTTCTTCCTTGCATGCATCCAGCTCTGGTAAAAAACAGTGGTGTCATCTCCATCCTTACACCTGAGAGCTTTTTTCTGGGAGGGGCTGGAGGGAAGGGACAGCAGCCAGAAAGCAGCTTGTCTTCCTATCCAAATTGTCAGAGTGGTCTGGGCTCCTTCTGTCAAGACTGCACCATCCCATCCACTCACATGCTTCCTGGGCCTGAGATTTGTGCTCTCAATGGTGGGCACCAGCCACATGGGCACTAAACAGGCTCTCAGCTACACAACAAAACTTCAGGCGAGTGCTTTGCATCAGCCCCCTCTTGCAGGGACAGGGTGACACCACTGAAGTTATCGTGATTCCTATTCCTCCCACCTCACCTCAACACCAGTGTGGGGAGAATCGCACCTCTTCCCTTGCTCCAACAAAAAAAAGATTGGAGCAGTCTGCCAACACAGTCTAGTGAGGCACTGAAAATACAGGTTTTACTGCAGAGGAGGAGCATTTTTTAGCTCAAAACAGACCCGGTCCCTGTAGCCTGCAGCAGAAAGAGCTGAACACATTCTTCTTTTCCCCTGGCCAGACATGTCTTAGCTTTCAAACTCTGAGACTGTAGCATCTTTGGGACACTGACTATCTCTTCACTGGTGTCCATACAGAGTCTAGCACAGAGGAGGACATGACCTCTGTGTCATGGGGAAGAATGAGCAGGATCCACACGTGCTGTAGCCCAGATTGGGGCACTGAGTGATCACTCAGCCTGTGTTCAGCATCAAAGGAAAAAAAGCAGAAGAGAAAAATAAGAAGAATGAGAGAATTTCATGATTTACAGAGAAGCACCATCTCAGAACAGACATTCAGAAAGATGTGCAGACCAGCATGACATTCAGACATGCTTCAATGCCACTTCTTTCTGCCACCTCAGGCCAGCCTGAACTTCAGAGGTGCAGACACAACAGTGGCTGTTTGCAGTAACATAAAAACAAAAGTCAAGGCAGAATATCAGCAGGACAAAAGAGGACATTCCTCCAGCATGGGGTATCTGAGATCCCCAGTGGCACAGCTGGAGCATTAGGCCATTTCCCAGCATCTCTGTGAAGCCGTGAAATCTCTAGGGACCTACTCAGACTCCTTCCTTTGGTGTCTTGGACACATTTAGGTACCTACCATGTGTCCAGGGGTGAGAAAGCAATAACCAGCTCAGCCTATCTGCACCCTGCGGGTTCAGTTCATGCTTACATTAAGTAGGATGGTCTTAATACAGACCCAGAATTCCAGCTAGGGCAATCACCAGGTTTTTTTCTTTGTAATGTTCAAACCAAGAAAACAGAAGCAAGGAGAAGGGCAAGTACAAGGAGAAATGTCATTGAGCCAGAAATGGTAGGAGTTACTCCTGCTGTCCCTCTGCACCTTCTCCTCCCAATTTAAGGAGAAGGCTGCATGGTGCACCAGGATTGCAGTGCTCAGCACTAGGTCTGCCAGGGAGATTGCAACCTGCTTCTGTGGAAATGCAGAAAGATTAATTACTTAAGGTGAGTTAGGGAAGGAGAGAGAAGCATGTACCACCAGCAATACTCTGGGGAAAAGTTCTGGACAAAGGACAGTCCTCCCATCTCTTTAGGATGAGAAGGTCACTAAACTGGGCCATGCCAACATGGCATGCTGTTTATCAGCCTTTTTTCTGAAGTGTGAGAAAAATGATGTTTGTTATTTTGTTATATGAAGTGTCACTGGGGTGGTCTCAGGTGACCACTCAAAGTTGAGGCCCCCTCACAGGAGGTTCTGCGGTGGCATATAGTGAAGAGACAGTCTCTCTCCTAAAGGCTATGCAGTCTGGAAAGTGCTGTCAGATGCAAAGTTGACATGGGCTACATAACGCTACCGAGTATCACTACTTTGAACTAAACCCCCATATTATAAAACTTACTGATGTTGATATATTTGGAAAATCTTTTTTGGTTTGGCTCTTCCACCCTTGCCTTATGCCTAACAAATACAATCAATTACTATTCATTAGAAAACCTACAAAACATGAGGCTATATTATAAGAACTATGACAACAGAAAAATTCAAAAAAATCATCAGTGTTATGTCTCCCATTTCCCTGTATCTCCTGTTCTCTTCAGAGAAAAAGGGTGGCCTGGGCATTTCTGACAGATTTTGTACAGCAGTTCTCTCCTGGTCTTAATCTCATCATATCCTAACTTAGTAAGGATTTTTTCTTGGTGTGTGGCATCGGTACATCACTAGAGCAGGGCCCAATGACATGTTGCAATCCAAACAGTTTGCAATCATGATACAGAGGGGAAGGAGTCCAGCTCTGGAATGAATGACTTTGGGTCATTTTGGGTAAGATCCCCCTCATTGGAATTCCAAGTCCAAACATTCAAGACACTGCAGAGGTAAGAAGAGTTGAAATCCAGCCCCATGCAAGGATCTGAATGTTGAAAGTCAGGTCTATCTCCAACATAATCCTCTGGCTATTGAAAGATTGCCATGGAAATGTGAGCAGAGTTGCAAAGCTAAAATCACAAAATCTTTACCACACAGTATACTACCCTATGGCCAAATATCTAGCAAGAAAGGTTTGGAAAGCTATCAGAACCAGTCAGGAGATGAGATGCAACAGAAAAGACCTAAAAAAGGTGCCAAAAGCCTGTTTCAATGATCATGGCAAAATTCAGTATTAACTGTGTCTTTGAAGGCTTGGATTTGAGCTCTCCCCTGAACAAGAATTAACCCTGCTCTGAGAATGATGGCATTTCCAAGCAACTCAGAAATGCATTTAGATTTCTCTCTTCACACATGAACTGTCAGCTTCCTGCCCCAAAAAGGGCAAAACAGGGCCAGATTTGCTGTTGCATAGAGGAGTAATGTCCCACCAAAGCCAATGGTGGCCCCATGATAAACAACAGCCAAATCCCACGAATGATCCATCTGAAGTAATCAAAATTATTCGAATATCAGAAAAAAATCCTCAAAACTTTGGCTCGGGCTGGTTCTGATTTTATCCAAACCAAATTCCCATCATTAAAATCTCTTCTGAGTTGAATCCTAGAAATAAATGACACAGTTGCAAACCCATATCTATTCAACAAGCCATAAAAATGCTCTCCGTCACATTGGTCACTTGAAATGGATCCTCTATAGATAGTGCAGGAGGAGGAATAAACTGATAAGAGCAAAGCACAATCCTTGCCAAGGAGAGATGAATATACAACAGAGGAACTCATGTATTCAATTTACCTTTGGTGTGGGTGTGGGCGACTGGCCAAATGTGCTGGATGCATAGCCACAGAGAAACTACATGAAGCACAGGTGAAAAAAAAAAACCACAAAACAGAGACAGAGAAGAGCAAATAGTGAAAAGAAGGAATAATCAAAATGGGAGCCTGACATTGTTAGTCTTGGAAGTCCAGCTG
Organism: Pandion haliaetus; assembly: GCA_013401275.1. Lineage (NCBI taxonomy): Eukaryota > Metazoa > Chordata > Aves > Accipitriformes > Pandionidae > Pandion > Pandion haliaetus. The sequence continues at coordinate 141,064 of VYZV01038963.1, read as the reverse complement.
TTAAAATATGTCATGAACAAAAGTGCATTAATTCTTAGATTTTTGTCTATCCCCCTCCTGGCTTTTCCCCTTCGTCTCCACGTTCACATCCCTGAAGCTAAGGGAACTGCCAGCGTCCAGCTCTTGCTTCTTGGAAACAACTCTTCTGCACCTTCTAACCTCACTCATTATCCACCCAGTTTCAGCCATCTCCACTCATCTCCCTTACAGACCCCTGCTCTCCTGTGATAGGTGCTCTCAATAGACAGCGGATGAAAAGATGCAAGTGAAAAACAAATTTTCACAAAAATTTGAAAGAAAACCCTCCCTTCCCTCCTAATTTTAATCCAACTTATCAGATAGTTTCTGTGGAATTGAAATTTTTGCCGAGGGGAAAGCCCCTGAATCTGCTATTTGTTTCTTCCTTCAGCGATTTCTAACCCCACTGCCCCTTCTACCTGTTACTCAAGCAAGCAGTGCTGTCAGACTGTACCAGCTAATTCCTCAGAGCAACAGTGTTTAATTCCCACTGAATCCATCATTTCACCTGGCACCACTCAAAGAAACGTTCTGATTCTGCAAACACATACAGATAGACCCCCTCCATGACAGGCATGCACAAATCAGGCTGCACAGCCCCATGGGCTCCAGCAATACCCAGTTCACCACACAGGTTTTGTTGTGCACAAATATTAGGTCTTTCAGGGACCGAACAGTTACTACAATATTCAAATATACACTCTTGACTAGTTTTCAAACTTCTCTGATATGTGGCTTTCTTAAGTGTCTGGCATATAAGGATCCCATTTGAAAGACTGAATGTAAAGCAGATATGGATTTGCTTTTCACTGACTCACAAAATCCTACAAACTCATTGATAAGCTCCTGAGGACCAAAGGTTGGAAGCTGTTGACCAGAATGCCTCATTATTTGATTTAGCCCTTAGCAGAGCAATCAGTTGTCTCTTTTTAAGGGAAGATGTTAGGTTTGATTGACCTGGCCTGAGTGTCTCTGGAAGGTTTCTCCATGGGGAAGATGCACACACTTCCAAGAAGAGCCTTTGCCCCAGCTCTTCGCTGCATGTAGTCAACACCCATGACCCATGCTCACCTGCTCCTTCTTTTGGGGAATCTTTTTTAGGAAAGGGGCTGCAAAGATTACTGAATTTTCGTGGAAAGCAATGGCAAAATCATCTCAGCCCCATGTTGGATCCTGCTTGTCTGAGCAGGTTTTCTTTATGTGGTGGTTAGGGGATTTGTGCTCTCCCAGTTCACACTAACATTGTGCATGTTTAGGGGAGCTGGTACACAATGTTTGCTCCTCTTCCAGTTCCACACCAGTCAGGTTACAAATCTCTCATTCAAAAGAGAAGAGTAGAGATCATTAAAGTATCAAAGCACAGGGACCACCACTCAGGACAGATTCTGAAGGTGTTTAATGGAACCATAAAAAAAAAATTTTATTTTAAAAAAAGTGCTGTGATGCTTTAAAAATTCTCAGTTCTCAGGTCCTAGACAATGCCCAGGTGAAAATCTCATTTTTGCTGTCATATACTTCCAGCATCTTTTAAAGATGCTTGGCAGGTATCCCCGTGAAGAAGTCTTCATGGCTGTGTAAACCTGAGAGCTCCCTCTCATTGATTCCCCAGAGTGCATCTCTGCTCTGCTCAAACAAGCAATAAATCATTTCCAAGGTGAACTGCGAAGCTTGCACCGAAAATAAAAAGCAGTGAGGAACAAGCAATAAAAAGCAAAGTAAATGACAGCACTGATGCTAAGGGACTTAGTGCCTAGTACAGCAGGAGTATCCACATCTGCAGATAGCCCTGAACCTACCAGGAGTGTCATGCCAATTGGTAGCTTAATTGGGGCTGATAAACGTTATCTTGTTCCTAATGACGTCAAAAGGATATTGATTATTCATTTCAGCAGGAGCAAAACTGAGTGGCTAAAGGTTATGAACACAGCTTGCAAACATGTCTGTAGCCTATTTAAAGAAATTTCTTGGGAATTTAAACATTTATTTCCCTTAACAGGCAAAGGAATTCAGCACTTCTATCTGTTCAGCACTCCTGGAAGTACGCAAGTCTCTTGGACCATCAGTGACATTGGCTGGCATTTGGAAACAGGACCCCAACTTTTAAAAAACTTGGTTGTCTTGGAAAATTTTATCCCCACACTCTCTGCAGTCCCATGGCTTTGCCTAGGGTGACTGGGGGATTTGGCCACAGCAAGCTATCTGTGCAGGCTTTCAGATTCTGCAGGGCTGATCTTTTAAAACAGTTTCTACTTTAATTTTGGGAGCAGGTCTGATGTTGTCGTAGTAGGGAGATGTAGATGTTCAACTTGCTCAAGAAAACATCATATATTTGTGGTATTGATGGTGAAATAGTCACTAATCTCAGTATTTAAGTTGGTATCTAGTAATAAATGCTCAGCTGGGGTGGGAAGTGTTAAAGCAATAACTGTGCCTTTCTCCAAAGCTTCAGTGCACATGGTCTTCTCCTGCACTGAGCATGGAGTAAGCACATACCCTCCTGGAGGACTGGAATGTAGAAAGGGGACCTTTAAAGTTCAGCTTTGATAACTGGTGTCCCCTCTCTCTGCTGTCATAACAGTAAAACATGACTGTTGGCTGGTCCTTCCCAGTCCTTCTGCAGTGCTTAAGGGCTAGCCAGATTGTCCCTTCATTCTGCTCTGGTCTACAAGTATTTGATTTTCACTTCTCACTCTATTGTACACAGATCTGGACTAGTCAGTTCTAAGGGCTAGCTCTTTCTCTCTCAGATTTCTACAACCACAAACCTTATTGTTCCCATTCCTACACAATTAGGACAGGAGCAATCACAGCACAAAATAGTATTTGACAAACTGAATGCAGTGAACTGGGGGTGCAAGTGTGGGAGTACCCATGACCGTGCATTAACACTTCCTGATGGTTGGCTCACACTAACAGGTTTGAAACACCCCAAATGGCAACATGACTCTTTGCAAATCTTCTGTCCCTTCCAGGAACAACCCCCCTGAAAAAAGGTCTTCTCACGCCTGCATTACCATTGCCACATCTGCTTGGAAGATCTGCTTGATGAATTTGTTTTTCGAGGAATGCACCAGCTGAATGATATCTCCATGCAGCGTGTCCCGGTTTTTCTCCAAGAAACCTAGAGGAATAATGGGACAACACACAGACAGATGACACAATGCAACATGGCCAGGATGTGCCCTGCAAGCAGCCTCTGGGTTGCTGGACTACTGGCTGTTCTTGGGGAGGTAATGGGGGTAATGACTGGGCAGAGAAAGGGGGACCAAGAGAAGGAAGAAGAGTCACATCTTGAGACTGGATCAAAGATGCACGTGGTGCAAACCGCTGCGTGTCATGCGCACACATGAACAAAAGAGCACCAAACTCTGCGGCTCATGGGCACCACTGAAGGGCCAAGTCATTGCAGCCAGAAAAGGAGTACACTGATACTACTGTGGGCTGAGTGTCACTGACACTCTTGCTCTGCTCCAAAGCAGCAGCTCACCATCCCCCAAGCATCCCCCTGCACCTGCAGTGCCCCGGGAGCTGCCCCATACCTTTTGTTTCGTAGTAAACAATTCCAGCAAAGTGGTTAATGCCAAACTGGGTTTCATAGTTATTCTTCGGAGGAATATAGTTGGTGTTAAGCTTGTGCTGGGAGTTCAGCTTGTGTAACATGGTGGCATCTGTACCCTGTGCATGCAGGAAAAGATCTGACATTTAACCAGGGTTTGTCCCATTAAGATAATTTTCCAGTCCATAGTGGATTTCTTTTTTTGTCTCAGGTGACAATGTGTATTTATTTTGAGAAGAGGTGTGTTGAAGGGGATACCTCAAGTGCAGAAATTCAAGAAATGGATTAAATATCACTGGTATGTTGTGCTATATTCAAGATTGTGCTTCAAACAGAGTATATTTAACATAATTTTCTCTTAAAGTTTGTCAAAAGCTATTCTTGAGCCTCTTGAAGGCACATTCTTCCATCAGAAATACTAACTTGTTTTAAGCATGGTTGTGTACTCATGGAAGAAAATGTGACAGAGCAATAAAAACTATGGATAGTCAACCCACTGATGAATGTGTGTTTGGGGCTGATCAGACCTCTCATAGGGTGCCAGCATGCAAGTGCAAAGGGGGTAAAGACAGAAGAGTCACTGGCAGTAAGGCTGAGCTCAAAACACACCTTGGGGAATTTGCTCTCCTCGTCAATGAGGGAGATGATGTTCATGGGCTTGATGGCAATCATGTCCAAGGCATCCTGGTTATCAGTGAACTCGATGTGCTGCCAATTGATGTTCTCCAGGTTGTACTCCTCCTGCTCTAGTTTGAAGACATGGCGCACAAAGAACTGCTGCAGGTTTTCATTTGCAAAGTTAATGCAAAGCTGCTCAAAACTGTGGAGGGAAGGTCAAGGGAAGGCCACTTTAGATCCACCATGGTCTATCTTTCTCCATCTCTCTCCATGCTTGAAGCAATACTCTCAGACCCCATCAATCACTCAGTGAGGTTGCTGTTGGCTGAGCATTTCCTTATCAGTTCAGATAGCCAGTTTTTCTCCCCCAAAACAATCAATGTTATAGCCATTATACGTGCATAGCCTAAACTAATCAGTTTAAGAAATACAGTCTGCTGCAACATAAAAGTGGTTAGCTCTGATAATCTCTCATACAGAAGAAGACTTGGCCCAGCCCAGTCCTGTTCATCTCAGGAGAGGTGAAAGGACTGCAAGACCTTGAGCTTGGGGTGGTGAAGGAGCATTAAGACCTGGTTCTCCTTTTGCAGGCTCCATACCTGTTCACAGTGAAGTTCTCAAAGCCAAAGATGTCAAGGAGGCCGATGGATCTCCTGACACTTTTGAGTTCCTGGGAAGGAGGTCTGTAAATTGCAGCATTGATCTTCTCCACAATCCACACAAAAAGCCGCCCATAAATTCCCTGCAATATCCCAAAGATGGAGGTCACCGAGACAAGTTAGCAGGTTGACCTGCTAGTCTGTGGCACCACTTCACTTGTGATGGCACAGGCTCTCCTAAAGCATGGCCAGCAACTGGACAGTCCCGGAGGACACGCTCACCAACATTTATGCCAGACTTTTGGCACGGTTTAAAGCTTCAAGAACTGTTATGTAGATCAAAGAAAACAGAACTGAAAGCCTAGATGGAAGACAACCAAAAGCAAAATCCCAAATTTGGATAGTCCTAAATTTTGGATCTATGGGCTTGCCGTAAAGCCAGACAGTCCTTTCCTTGGTTTCCTAAACAACTCTCTATAGATCAGCAGAGCCATGTTACATTGCTAGTCAAGCCAAGGGTATCTCGCCTGGACAAGGTGCTGACTTAAATGTTGCAGCACTGACTGAACAGTCTGCTGATTTAATGAAGCAGCTATTGCTGCTTCGGTAATTCCAGAACTCCATGTTTTACAGTGTTACTCATTTCTTTTGTATAAGCTACAGCAGTGCTGCCAGGAGGGAAACCTGATTCAAAGGCTCATCACCACTAGAGAAGTCACTGTCTGGATTTGCAGACTAGTTAGGTACCAAACCAGCTAGCTTGATCTACCAGTTCCCCACAGATAGAGTAGGTGGCCCAAGCTGGCCAAAGTGTGCCACTGATGCTTGTTTTGCAACCTTACATGGGGCTGCAAACAGCACAGCAGCGATGCACAACCACCTCATCAACCTTCATCACTCTAAAGCCTCAGGTGATGCTCTGTCTAAATGCTCTGATGGCTGCTGAACTGCTCTATCCCCGTTCCTGTGACATTTGGCTTTATTTACTGCTGCAGACATGCCCAAATCCTGAAATTCAGGTGTGGGTGTTACAGGTGTTGATAGAGCTGCTCTGATTTATAGCAGCTAAGGATCTAACCCTGGGGCTCAAGCTGGGATGTTTTCCTGAAGTTGAGGTGAAGTCACTTCAGAATGCTGGCTCCTTCCACAGGTCACCTTTGAGTACAAACAGTCTCAAGTCCAGATTGCAAATCTGCTGAAGACCAAGCTATCTAGACTCCTTCCGTCTCAATTCTTTGTGCATGCCAATGAGAACATAGTTTCAAGGCCATCTGCTGATCTGAGCTCACAAGGGCACCAAGCAAGACATTTTTCCTGTGCAGTGGATGTTCTTGTCTCAAAAGTGGCAGATTTGTTCAGCTTATCAACAAGAGCAGAAGAGAATGCCCTAAGACTTACCTTTACAAAAGCGTCCCTCACATCCAGCGCTTGTTCCATGCTGAGAGGGGTGGAGACAGTCTCACCCCTGGTGATTATAGTCCGGCTGGTAAGGCAGTTCATCACATCCTGAGGGTCAACCTGGCAAGGAGACCACCAAACGCAGCTGCTGACTTTATAACACGAGGTGTCCTTACAATGGCCTGGGCTACTGGCCTGGACGTGCATGGCCAGAGGGACAGTGCAGCCCCCCATGACTGGAGGTAAGTGACTTTTCTTAGCTGTACAGGGCAAATATCTCAAATGATGTCACAGGTATTTTCACAGAGAATAATTAACACTTTTATATAGTGTTTTACTATGGAAAGTGTTCTTGTGACTTAGTGTGAGATGTTAAGGAGGTGTGGGGAGAGAATATGAAAAAGCAAAGCCTACAAAGCTGTATCCTACCAGCATGAATGTAGCTTTGCATCCCCTTGACCTCTTTTCATACTTCTGAGATCAAGCCAGGGAAATGTCCACCTCCTAAAGTACATGAAAGCAGCCTGCAGACAGCTGTGGATCATACTCTGGGTCCAGCGGTACCTATGGAGATGAGATGGTGTCCCTGAGGGAGCCCTGGTACCTGTTGGGGAGGCCACTGAAGAATGCTTCAGCCACTGCATGGATGGTTTGGGTGAGGGTCATCTCACCGCACTTCAGAGACACACAGTATAAGTGACATCTCTGTCTCAGCTACTGTAATGAACTCTTTACATTAATGAGGGAAACACTCCATTTGAGGGACTGAACTAGTTTGGATGTCTTTACAATGACGTGCCACCTAAGTGTCTGTTTGTCTCCACTGACGTGAAGGGGAGCTCAGATACCCAGCTCGGATGGAGACATCCACCTTCAAGCTGCCAGTGCAGGGCAAAGTATGGCTTACCCGGGCATCTCCAGCCTCCTAGAGCTGGTGGTGCAAGGAGAGCCTGGCTCAGATGAAGCTTTGCCACAATACAGGGAATATGGGAAGAAGCCAGAAAGGGGATAGCAGCACCACAGAGCCACTGACCTCCAGCAACGATGCTGCAGTGATTAGCGACGCTGACTGAACAACCTCGCAGGCGTCCAGGTTGTCATAGGTCCGAGCTGGGGGAAGAAAGGGAGAGGGAAAGCTGTCAGTGAGAGACGTGGCTCTGCAGAAGGTGGATGGGGCTGAGGGAAAGGGTCTTTCACTACTGCCTCTGTGTGATGGCCAGGCAAAATCTGGCCATCAGAAGGGGGAGAAAAGCTCATGCAGCTGCTGGCTGCAAAGGACCTTTACTCTGCTCTGCCAGCTGCCCTAAATGACTAGTGGGGTAAAAACATTTCTAGCATGTAAGTGCTTCAGGCTTCTGTCTTCCAAAGAGGCTTTTTAAATCACCTTGTCATTTCTGACAGCAGGATGGTTTGGTACATTTACAAAGGTGTATCCAATCACACAGGTGCTTGTTAAACACTCCATTAGTCTCTCCTTGCAAAACATGAGTCTACTGAATGGCCTGTGGCCATATTCAACCTCCCTACATTCAGGAAAGGTGGATGTCATTGACCATACTGGAGTCTCGTAGACCTGCAGCATGGGCAGGTGGACTTATTCCTCCTTTCTTGTCCTTACACACCACAATAAGCACCTGAGTCCCTGGCATGGCACCATGGCACGTAGTCTGGATACAACCCTCCATCCCAAAGCTTGGCTCCCTCTCACTGTGCAGAATAAAGAGTAGAAGTGCGCTTGACCACGTCCCTGTATTTTGTCCTTTTACCTTCGTACTGCAGGTTCCCCATGTGCAGGATAGCAGCCAGCAGCTTGGAGATCTCCCAGTTCTCTGTGTCGGTGAACATTAGGACCTTCATTGCAGAGCGGATATTGGCGTACTCCTTGCTATCATCTCTGCCATCACAGGTTGTGCAGTTACCCTGGGGAGGTGAAGAGGTTGCACAGTGTATGGGGTAAAGCAGAGAACATCTGGGTGTAACCCTAAGCTATCCAGGGCTTCCCCCTAAATCAGCAGACATTTTTTTTAAGGGATGAATAAGCAAAAGATGATGTTGAACCTGTGGATTTAGCTCTGCCCTTTGGTGTAAACTACGATTCGGTGCTCAGCTTTGTGACCTGCACTTACCCTGCTGTTCCCAGCTACCTGGTGTCTGGCTGCAATCAGCAGAGGAGAAAAAGCTCCCTGAGGTGGGGACACAGAGTAAGAAAGAAACATGCTGGAGGCTCCCACTGATCCAGCTAGAAAGCTGGATGCCAGCCTTCCTGATGATGGGCCAGTCTTACTTACATCTGCTTCTACCAGCTTCTCTGGATTGCAACACTGGTATATAGGGAGTGGGGCTGGAGGTTGCTGCCTCTGTCAGACACATGGAGCAGAGACAGCTCAGTACTGTATGTGGCTGAGAATGTGCTATCCAGCCACGCATACCTCCTTGTCCATCACTGCTGCAAGAGCATTGGGTCATACCTAAGCACCCTGGTTATTTCCAAACAAGGGATCTGGGCACCAAGCACAAAAACCATCCAAGTGTATGTCCTGCTCCACAGGAAGAGTGGAAATAACCTGTTTTATACATGGGGGTTAAGGGTTTGCACTAAGACTGTGAGGCTTGTGGTGGTGGGACAAAGAAGTCCCACAAACCCTGCGGCTAAGTCTCAGGAAGGTCATAACCAGCAAAGCAGCTCTTGGCTATGGAGGAAACACCTCTCACTTCTCTCTCCCTTGCTAAGAAGCTCTTTCCACATCACCCCACCAAACTTCTGCTTCGCTGCGCTCTCACCATCGCAAGGTAGTTGTAGTCTGTGGCTTTCCCGAGACCCAGCTTCTTCTTCTGCTCCATTGTCATTCCTCTCAGCATGCAGTAAAACACATGGTAATTCCTCTCGTCCTGGGCCTGCCGTAGAAGAGCAAGCGTCAGCTTTGTGAGGAGAACAGCATCGCAAAGGGCAACTGACCGAGGGCCAGCTCCCACACCTGCAGATGTATCTCCTTACCTGCCTGCAGACCCGGGACTTCTCCAGCAGGTACTGCTCGATCTTTGCCCCCTCAATGGCTCCCCTTTTGTTGAAGTGGATGTCGATGTACTTCCCAAATCGGCTGGAGTTGTCATTACGGATGGTCTTTGCGTTCCCGAAGGCTGCGGGGAAGAATTGCAGTGGGTTAGGGAGGGCCTGATTCAGGGAGGACCATGGATCTGGTCTCATGGGCAAAATCAACAATCAAAAGAGTGAGGCTGCGAGGGTAAAAAGCAGCCTCAAAGCCTGTCTCTTAAGTTTGGCTGGCTCAATTTCATCTCAGTGTGGGGAAACAGGATATATCACAGATGACTGTCCTTGGAAATACAGAGGGGAGCACAGAGGAGGATGCATAGGAACGGGGTGACCTTATCCAGGAAGAAGGGCTAGGACAGCAGGACTTTGGCAGCAGCCGATAAAATACCAGAGGATTGAGCAAGGCTAGCAGGAGGATGCTGCAGCACGTGAGGTGACGCTGGGCAGGAAATGACAGAGCTCCTGGTGAGTGATTTGGTGACTGAGAGGCAAAGGAAAGCTCGTCCTTTAGGGAAATACAGAGGGACTAAGCCAACCTCCAGAGGGAGACTTCTCCCTGCAAACAGGTGGTGTGCAGGGGAAGGTACCCATGTCCATCCTCTGTGTGGGTGTGGACCCCTGGCATGAGCACCCTGGCCAGCACACCCTGGAATTTACGCTCCAGGATTGCTGGCGGGTGATGGAGATGCATTTGAAATACAAAGCCTCTCTTCCCCTCAATCCTAGCAGTGATGAAGTGCACATTCAAAAACATCTTATGTGCATGCCATGCACCACGAAGCTTTACAACGCCAGTGGTCAGGCAGCCCTGGGGTGCCCTGAGAGCCTTCTTGCCTCTTCATGCCATGGCTGAAGGAAGGTCCAACAGAGCACAGAGAAGGAAAGCTCAGACAGTGACTTTCTTGTCTGTTCTGCTAACATTATGCACGGAAAGCAGTTAGGATATTCACATTTCCATTGATTCCTAGGGGGCTATTTACCAAGCAAAACACTGCTTTCTGTGAGTAGCAGGGGAGGTAAAAATAATGTTATTCTTTGAGGAAAATGCTGTTTTTCTGCAGAAGTGTAAAAGGTCCATCTGGCATCACCTTGGGGCCAGAGGGTCAGATCACCTGTTTAATTTACAGACATCCAATTAAAACAGTGGGGCTGATCGCTAACAGCTTGCCAATGAACCTATTAGGGCCACAAGCCGATTCTTGTTATCCGGTTCTTTCCTGAACTGCCTTTATTTCTTTTTCTGCATTCTGCTGCCATTCACTAATCTTGGAAGGAAAAGGTGGGGTTTGCTATTGTGTATTGCCAGCACAAGGTGTTTAGTCTGTGAAGCTCTGGTCAAATTAATCTCATGTTCTGCTGAACCAGCGAAGAATAGGAATAGGATTTTTGTGACTATGGTCAAATAAAACAAAAAATTTAGTTAGTTGAATGCAGCTTTTACAGGTTATTGGTGCTCTGCATACAGTTATAATTCCTGGAAGAGGAGAGGTGGTGAGATTTTTCAAAAGAACTTTGTGTATTTGGTGATCAGCATTTTTTAAATCCCAGACTACACAGAGAATTAGGTAAAAATTCAGGTTTTTGTTTTGAAATTTGGGGGGGGAAAGTAGTGATTTAGGTGGAAAAACCCCACATTTTTCAATTTTAAGTGAATAAAACAATTGAAAAAATTTTCAGGTCAGCTGAAATATTTCTCTTCCAACAATAGTTGTCAAAAATATTAATGGAAAATTTGAAAGCCCAAATCAGAGAATTTTAGTCTTGTGAAAAATAAATTCAGACAGAAAGAAACTGAATATTCTGTTTAACAAATGTTTACATCATTGTTTTTGATTTTTTTTTTTTTTAAATTTTGTCACTTTTTGAAACTCGAAATGCAACAAAAGTGATTTACAGTTGGCCATGTTTTGTGTTTCCTGAATCTGATTTTTTTTTTTTTTTTCCCAGTAAAAAAGCCTGTTATCTGAGGCCTTACCTTCCAAAATGGGATTTGCCTCCAGGACCTGTTGCTCAATCCAGGAGTGCTGACCACTGATTGCTGCCAGGAACTGCAGAATCAGTTTTGTGCTTTCTGTCTTCCCTGCTCCAGATTCACCGCTGCAAAGACAACAGGAATCAAGGTCAGTAAAAGCCCTGCTGCACCCCTACCAATGTCCCTCTCTCTGTCTCCAAAAGGACTGCTCTCTCTGTGCCTCTTCTGTTAGCACAGGTAGAACAAGGCCACTAAGGATGGGTTTCCAGCATCCCAAGAACTGGTTGTAGGACAAATGGTTGGACACAGCATCAGACAGCTTCCAGCCAAGATCCAGATTTGCTTTACAGTCCATTTGGCCCAAGCTGTTGCTTGAGTTTGGGTCTCTCCAGCAAATACCATCATCCAACCAGCACTGAGAAGGTCATGAAACTCTTTCAGACAGTGCTTTTCCAGGTATGATCACCAGACCTGTGGTCCAGGGGCTAGCTGGTCCCATGGGGCATCTTCATCCCCAGTCTTGAGCTGCCAAAATGCACTAGAAGGCAGAGTGTGAAATACTGCCTTTTAGTGACAGGCACTTTCACAGGTCCCCTAGGCTTGTCCTACCAAGGGGAAGGTAGGAGAGGAGATCACGGGGCAGGAAACGAGTTACTCCTCAAAGCTTTCTGTCCACTGAATGATAACTTCTGTAATCTTGCTATGGTACAAGAGGAAGGGCTGGGCAGAAATCCCTTGGTGTGAGTCTATGGCCTGTCTGATACATGGGGTAACCAATATGAGTGATTGAAATGGACTTTCTTGGTGGTCATTAACTAGCCCTGACCCCATGGCCAAATTGCCTCGCTTCTCAGAGTTGGCTGGCCACTTTCACTCTGCATCACACCTGGCCTTGACTCTCCTCTGTGCCCCATACAAAGGTTCTTTAGCCCTGCAGAGGCTAAAAAATGATTACTGCGTGGCCTTTTCAGTCCCACATATCTGAAATACTGTGCATGGGATGTTCCAGAGTTACGTTTTCATGCAACGAACCTTAGGGCACGCATGCCTTGGAGAGAGGTGGTGACCTGAAAACACAAAGGCTGTCTGAGGGTTCAAAACTTGATAGGACAGTGTTGGAGGGCTGAAGGAACCAAATCTGATTCATACCAATATTTGGGACAGACACTGGAGTGAACTATACCCATAACTGGAACCAGGCATTTCTTGGTGCCCAAGGTTGACCAGTCCAGAGCAGAGCCATGCAGGGAGACACCAGTTCAGCAATGTGAACAACCACAGGTCCAGAGATCAAGCTTGTCCCTGGCCCTTCCTTGTGCAGAATGTATAGATCTTTGAATCTTTGATGTCTGTAGGAGTATTGAGTTTGAATTTAAAAGAGGAGGTTAAAGATGAAATGAGATCTTTTGGGTTGTAGGGTAAGTACCAAAGGATCGATAAAGCATCTTTACTAGGAACAGTGACTGCAAACAGAGACTACCTATACACTGGTAATATGTGGATGGAAGATCTAATAGGTCATTCAAATTTCTGACTCTATTTGATAAGCTGTTGCCTATCAGCAACGATGTAGGTGCTCAGCATTCGTTTTCAGGATATGGTTCATTTGAAAATTCACCAACTCACCTTATAATACAACACTGGTCCTTGTTGTTGCGCTGCATGTTGAAGTAGCAGTTGTCAGCAATTGCGAAGATGTGTGGTGGCATCTCACCAATCTTTTTGTTGGTGTACAGGCGTATCTGCTCAGGTGAATAGATGGGTAGGAGCTGGTAGGGGTTTACTGCCACCAGTATTGAACCAGTGTAGGTCTGGAGGAGAAGCACATGAAGGTTTATGGGGACAGTGAGATGTATCTGAGAGGCTTTGGCAGCTTGGATGGAGTGTGGAGGCCAGAAAAATCAAGGCTTTTCAAAAGCTGGATGAAAGATGATGTTCAAGTCAAAGATGCTTGCAGGGTGGAGCCTGGAGCAAAATTGGAACAGAAGTCCCAAACTATCTAAATCAGTTCATATTCAGCCCTGCTCATGCGCAGCATGGATTCAAGCTTTAATTCATATTTTGGATGCTTCTCAGTTAAGATTCAGAGGTTTCAAGTGAAGCTCATATTTGCAAAAAATATCACCAGAACCAGCACATAGCCATACATACCTATTGCATTGCACAAATTATGAGAAACTAGAGATGAAAGAAACTTGAAGACCATTGCCGTATCTCAAAGCATGGATCCAAACCATTCCTGACAGATGTCTAACCTGTTTTTATAAATCCACAACAGAGCTGCTAAGCCTCCCTTTGCAATACGTTCTTCTCTACCATCTCTGCTTAACTAAAACTCTCCATGCTGCAGTTTAAATCTCATCCTGTGCACATGGATATGGCCCACAAATTCCTGATGTACCCCTTCTCAGCTATTCTGAAATTTTTGAAATGGCCTTTGGTCCACCCCATGCTCTCCATGGCACTCGTACGAGCAAAGCTGTCCTGTGCCTTTGGCAGCAAACCCATTGTAGTGTCTTGCTCTTTCATTTCTGCCCTTCCAGGAGCTGTTTCTCTTGAGCTTCTCATCAAAGGACTCACGACCTTTGTCATCTTGCTCAGATGCAGCTCTGAGGTTAGGAGGCTTGGCCACATCCCAAACTCAAGGCAGAGAATAAGGATCTCTTTCCCCTACTTCAGCTGTTTAAAAGTTAGTGTGTACAGCAAGTGAGTCAATGGGGCTCCATCTTGTGCTAACCAAGGGTTATAAAATGAAGGCTACTTTCACTCCATGACTTCAAAGGAGCCAAGTTGCCTTCTCTAGGTTAAGCTTTGCAACTAAAGTTACAAGATTAATCTCACCTTTCTTTCCTGCTGGGACTGGCTGTGAAAGTGCCCCCACTGCTGCACATATTCTTTTCAGGAAAAAACCCCCTCATTTCAACAACAAAATAATCCTTACGGGTTTTTATCTGTGTGGCCTAAACCCAACAATAAGCCTTTGGCACAAAGCAGCACAGGCAAGGATGCTTGTGAACAGAGAAGAAAAACTCTCCATGCTCTGCCTGAATCTGATCTTTTTGAGCATGTTGCAAATGAATAAATGCATGTTGGCTGATGAATAAAACAAGTCTGAGCTGTTCCTCATTTCTGAAGGGAGCAAAATAACTACCACTGCTGGTGAGAGGAGTGGAAAGGGAGACTTGGAGACACAAGCCTCAGGTCAAGTTTCTCCCATCAATCCCAGTATCCCCCAATCATGATGGAAAGGGCTTGAGTGGAGTGAGGTGATAATTTGTTTGCCACCATCTAGGCAACATTTTCCACCAGCTCAGGCTTCCTGAAAGGCAGCCTGTAGGTGGCAATTGTGTCCTATAGTAGGGATACTGAAAGCCCTTAGGGACTCCTCACCTTCTAGTCTCCTGGCCAACACCAGAGAGCAACTTTCTGCTCAGTCCCAGGTGAAGTCTGACTTTACAGTGGTAACTGAGAAAGGATACAATGGTCTTTCCTGTAATAGGGGATTACGTGCCAGTAAAGGAAAAAAGCTCTTTAAGCTCAAGAACAAAGTTGTCACAAACCCAAAGGGTAGAAATTGACTGTGAAATTGCATAGATTACATGTTAGAAGAAGGCGGCATTGCAATAAGGGAGCAGAGAAGTCCCAGAGCAGCCTTCCACAGGGACAGAGCAGGTAAGCTTAGTGCTCAGAGGAGGTGTGAGCACAATTTCTGAATGGGATTATGTCCCCAACGAACCCCAAGGCTCCTTCCAGTCCCCAGTGAGATACTTGGAAGACTGTTTTCCTCTTCATAATTTATTACCAGGTTAATTCTAGGGACATTTCTAATCTTCCTTGAGCCTCTTTTCAAAAAGACTGACTCTTTGCAGAGGTCTGAAATCTCTGCATTTTGGTCACACTGCTCTGCCCTGCCCTGAATGCAGCTAGCGAAACTTTTAAAGGAGTTAACCATTAGTTGCAGGAATGCTTTCTGGATGCTCTTACTGACCCTTCCCTTGTGATCCACAAAACACTCTGTCAGCATGAACTCTTGTACTATTGCTTGGTTTTGTAGGTCGTTCCTAGTTGATAAATACTCACAATTTGCCCAATTCTCACAGTTGACAGAATACAAAACTTTATCGACTTCACTGATGAGGGGCCAAAGGGCATCTCCAAGGAAATATTATCTTTCTGGTTTCTATTGCTGGGTGAAGGCAAAACCCTCCTCTCTTGGGAAAATAAAGCTTTACCGACAGGCAGGGGCTCTGCCGTAGCTGACCACAGGAACCACATCTCGGTGCAAATTCATTACTGCCTGCATGACCTACATTTTAATTAGCCCCAAATAAATCCTTTCTGAGCCTGCTTCCCTCGCTACCCAGAACACCACGGCTGACTTCATCTGCATTTTTATGGGGTCAAAGCTCTACCAAACATTACTGCATTTTGGGAACCCTTAGAGAGCAGCAGCAGGCATTGCTTTTGTCTCCAGATAGAGAGATTTGACCTTACTCACGAGTGCAAACTCCCCACCAGAGGCTCTTGCTATTCAGCATAGTTTCTCTTAGGGATGCAAGCCAAGCCACAGGCAAAAAGCCCTTGTTGAATTTTTTCTCATTTTGCTGCAGAAGTTTCTTTCCTTCAAGTTGAGGTCATTACTGAGAAGCACTTACAGCTTTAACCACATTCACAGGTTGGTGAATTTCCAGCTCTGGGAAGGTGTCACAACTTCACCGTGAGGGTCAAGCTCTGCGGCAAAGGGGATGATGCTCTCAGTGCATTTGCGAAGCGGTAGCAATGGTGGTGCAAAGTAAATGAGAATGCCACAGTGGTGAACAGAAACAAGTGATCCAGTGGAAGGCATGACAGTGATTGCAAATGACAGCGATTGCAAATGACAGCACCAGAAGTCATACTTACCCTCCCACCGCAGTTTGTCTTATGAGTAAAATGTGAGGGAGGAGAAAAAGGAAAATTATACTTTATTAGAGCAGAATTACACCCTCCACAAAGCTAAGGAGATGAGGGAACAAGAGGGACTGAAGTCCATTTGGAAGTCACCCTTTAGTCAGCAGGCTCAGAAATCCTTTCAAACAGTGAAGGTAAAGTCACACTGAGCTTCACCATCTTTAAGACAGAGCAAATTATACTCCAGAAAAAAACCACCTCAGGAGTCTGTATATCCTGTACCCACATGGCATCTAAATGGTACCTTGGCTTTGCAAAACTGCCATCAATATTTACCACAATCGACACAAATCTACTCCTCCTAGTGCTACCACTCTTAGAAGATGAGATTTAAAGTTGGGTTCCTGAGCCTCCAACACCACATGTAGACAGAGGTAGTTTACATGCCCCTGTATCAAGCTATGCGCTCTATGTAATTTTGAGAGTGTCATTCTAATTTTGAGATTGCACTAATTGCTGTGTTGTGCCTAGGATCGTGGGCTGGCACTCCAAAGCCATTAGTGGTGTGGAGCAATCAAGGCACAGTAACCTGGAACCTCTGTGATGCAAATCCCTTTGTGGGATGTGGTCATCCCTTACGCAGTAGCTCTGTAGGACACATGGCACTATCACCATCAGACCTGAAGAACTCGTGGAGAAACCACATGGTTACTGAGTCACCTCAGCCCAAATCACTGCCTACACTCCCCTCCAGGTTAGAAGCTGCCCTTTGCATTAGCCCTTATTAGTAAGATGCTGCCAAACAACACTCTGCCCAGTGCTTGTTTGTGTTCATAATCTCCCCGGATGCGTGTGAATAGCTTGGTGAGGGAGCTCAGAGGCAGATATTTTGTGAAGGAACTGGATGTATTCACAAGCAATCTGATATTGCACACATGAAATCTTATCTGAGGACCTCTGTTCACTTAGTGAGGCAAAAGGCGCTTGCCCGATGACATAGGGACCCCAGGAGAGACACATGGACACCACTGAAAAAATATCCAGCATGATCCCAACTTTCTCAAAGAGCAGGAGAGACAAGTGGGAGAAAAAGGGGCGGTGTTCAATGGATAAATACATGTTATCTGAATGAGCCAATCAGCTACAAATTATTGGCTAGCTGTACTTCCTGGGCGGCATTCAGGTTGCTTGAATTTAGTTATCCACATGAGTACTACATCTGACCTTGAAGATGGATGTTCTCTGAGCTGGAGGAGTTTGGACTGTAGACTGCCAACCTGAACTTTCCTTCCAATGTAAACTCTTCTATGCTACCCAAGCTCCAGCCAGCTCTAAAGCAATCACCTCACCCGACAGGCACCTATATTTGCACAGCTGAAAGGCAGTCTTAGCTCTGTTGGCTCTATTGGTATATTTGGTGACTGCCATGGGTGCTTAGCGCACATGGAGACACCACCTCAAGTGTGAATTTCGGCTGCTAGCTTTTGCTAGTTTATCATTATAAATGGCTGTGGCTCCCTGAAGAGGGCTCCAGGGAGTAACTCAGTTCATCTCACGTGTGAATAATTTTCTGGTCATGCCTTTTTCTCTAAACTGACAATACAGGGGACCTAGGCATCATGCACAACAAATAAGGTGCCTGAGTGAGACATGAAGTTGGGGGTCTCTATTCTCCTCCAAGCTTTGGGAACTTAAGGGTGCCTTTTCAGCAGCACGTCCCCTTCCTCTAGGATTGAAGTCCATCTCTGAAAGAAGGGATGGATATCTCCCAGAGTTGGGGGCAGGGAGCTCTCAACCGTACGAACAGCCTATGTAACAGAGTGGTGGGTTCTCCATCACTGCCCAGCTCTAACCCAAAACCATCCTATCAAAAGGCACTGGACATCAAGCAGAACAAGCAGATTTGATAGATAAAATCCTGGATATGGTCTGTTAGCTTGTGCTATCTGAGAAGTCTGACGGTACTGCAATTCCCTCTGGACTGATAATCTAATAGTCTCTGGAGCCTTTTAAAAATTAAATTATGAGATGGCTTTGAAAAGGCCTTCAAAGGCACAGCAAACACTTATCTGAGTATCTGAAAATTGTAGGATTTGACAGCAATACCAAATTTTCCATATTTGCATAGGCTGTTTGAGTACTTTAGCTAGTGGCAAACACACACACACACGCTCTCCACAATTCTCCCCCAAGAATGTGCACCAGACTACACAGCATATAGCACATTGATAAAAACAGCAGAGTCTTGAATGCTGACTCTTGTCCTGCTGGGGAGGTGGCTTTTACGATGCTGTTGCAGAAAAGAGATGCAGTTCTGGCTGGCCCCCTGTAAAGCCCTCAATTTCTGAATGTCTGGTTGGGTTGGCAAGGCTGCACTGGGTCCACTGGACATGACATGACTGAGCTGACCTAAGGAAGGACACTGCTGTCCCCAGAGATCAGCTGTCAGGATCCCAGGCAACCCAGAGCTAATAAGTCATAAACACAGATGGGGAAGGTACTTTAGAGCTGTTCTGGGAGTTGCTCACTTCATCGTTCTCAGTTATTTCATGCATGCACCTCCTCATCCTTCCTCTACCCCTTCTACCTCCAGCAACTGTTGTCTTCAGCCACTTGGGTTGAATGAGTTAATGGTTCAGAGGGAGAAGGCAGAAGGGCCACATCCAGCAGGCAGTTACCAAAGACACTTGCTTTAGGATTACTACAGCATGCACATGGCCTGGGTTGAACTGGTTATTGTGTGTGCAGAAAGGTAATGCATTTCCCCAAAACTACAGGGGCTACACAGCGAGGTGGCATGGACTTTGCTCATTATCTAACTCATGAGGTCTTTCACTGGGGCATCCATAAACTCTGCAATGTGTCCTCTACAGTGCACAAGCTCTCCACCACTTGGGTCCAGGTGAAAGTAGAAACCCAGATTCTCAGTTCAATCAGGGTTTCCCCCATGTGGGTTCCCCCCATGTGTGTTCCCCCCCCATGTGGGTTCCCCAGAGCTAAGGGAGAACAGGTGGTTCAGTGCAGAGCAAGAGGTGGAGAGGACACTCACATAGATGAGGTGCTCCCGATAGCGGATCAGCAAGTTCCTGAGGATTCCTGCCTCGTTCAGGTCCCCCAGGCGGATCATGTCCTCCACTCCATGGATGGAGGTGGGGTGCATGGGTTTGATGTGGCTGGCATTCTGTGGGGAAATCCAGTGCTCCTGGGAAGAGAGCAAGGGCAAAGAAAGATAAGTCAAAGGAGATACCACTGGGATGAGAGCCAGAAACAGCCCACCCCAGACAGAAGGACCAGATTGAAGAACATACATGGGAGAGCATTAGCACACAGGCCACAGCTTCTATTCCTGGAGCATGGCAGTGACTAATGTGAAAGATTCATAGCAGAAGAAAACATCTTTTTCTTTACTGGAGCAGCAAGAGACATGAGACACGAGCCATACTGGCAGGAGCATCATCCAGGGCAGCATGGACATCCAGCACATCAGGGGAGTTTTTAACAAATAGCAGATTTGTTCTTCCATTCATACAACAACACTTTCACATCACTGGTTAACCCTCTGCCACAAAATACTGTTGAGCAGAGGAAAGGTGATTTAGAAAAGCAGAGAGGGATGCACAGGGGTGGCAAAATCACACTTTCATTGGCAGTGTTGCTTAGACTGATCACTTCTAAAGGGCTTCTAAAGCTACTACAAATTGGACACAAGGACCCTGCTGAACCGAATCTCTTTCTACCATCCTTGAAGGGAATAAGAACATTTACAATTTTCTCAGGCTGGAAGAAAAAAAAAAAGATAAAGGTCAAAAACCTCCTCAGATCACCCTCTACTTGTGATATAGATGTTAATCTAAACCAGCCACCACTACACAGAAGTAGAAGTGGGAAATTGAAGGAGAACAAGTGTTTGGGCACGTCCTGTGTTGGTATGAGGTCAGGAAGGACTGGATAACAGCAGAGGAACAGCAGGTCGAGGTGGGTTTGATCAAAGCATTATCTAAATGAACTTTAGAGGCTTCTTTTATCATTGTACTCAAGAAGCTTCTCAACCTTTCACTCCCAGTACAGCCACAAAAGTAGGGACACAATATTATCTTGACTTTACAAACAGAAAATCAACTCGCAGAGTTGATTCCCAAGAACACACAAGAAGTCTGTGACAAAGTCAATCATCATGACCCTATGACCCTGGCCTAGCTAGGCCATAGAGCTGAAAAAGAGTCATCACAACCCTTTGTACGTACATTGCCTTCATCATCCACAACCTGGATCTGTCCAGAGTCACACAGTTTAACCACTGCTCCAATGGGGACATCAAATTCCCGTCCGGTTTTGAGGTCCATCCACACATAATCCCCCTGGAACCAAAGAGAAGACAATTACACTCAGGGCTGCAGAAGGTTCAGCATCCCTTGCTGACGTTTGGTACCCAGATCACTGGTACAAGTCAAATGACTTCCTTTGCAAACCGCAAACCATCCCTTTTTCACAGGTGCTCAGGAAACCCCCTGCAAGGTAATATCAGCAGGGCATGCTCCACACAGCATACACCCACTGCACTATCTCTCCATTTCATGAGCTCATGAGTGGTTGTTGGTCACTGGCTGCCTCCAGCAAGCAGGTTACAGAGCAATGACACAGGCAGAAAAACCTACCCAGGTAGAGGTTTCCATCTGAGCAATGTACAAGCCTAGAAAGTCAGGCTTAGGAGATTGTTTTGAGCTCTGGAAAGCCTTGTCTGGAGGCTTGTGGCACATTTCTACCTTGCAGATAACGACTATCAAATATACATTCCCCTACCTTGGAGACTGGTGAAAAGGGGATGACTAAAGCAGGGTTAAGAAAATACCAGAAGGGTAGATGTATATAATTCTTCAGGAGGTCTCCCAGCCACAGCGATTTGTAGGTGGGCTGTTTGCATTTAATACTTCTTAGTGGATTTTATTTACTGTGAGCATGTCCAATTGCTTCCTGAAGCTTAGCAAAGTTTTAGCATCCATAATCAAAAAGGAAGAGTTTAGCTACAAATAGTGTGACAAGCTGTGTCATTTTGCATGTTTCAGATGTGTCACCTCTTTCATTTGAGACCTCTTTGTTTTTGTTCTGGAAGACACAGCAAACAGTTGACCCCTATCCACTCACTCCATGTCACTGGTGATCCTCTTGTCAGTCCTGCTGGGCAGGGACTATCTGCGCATCAGGTCTGTGGATATTAAATTACTCGAATGCAAATAGGCTTTTAAAGAAGCTGTTTTCCTCAATAAAAAAGCAAACTCCCAAATAACCCAAAACTAAACTCCCAAGCAGGACCCACACTCTGTGAAACAAGGCAGAATTATTTCCTACCCCTATTTTCAATGTGAAGAGATGCTAAAATTGGGAGCCACCTAGTTAAATTATCAGGCATGTTTGCATCAAGCAAGCAAATGTTCTTTTTCATGCATCTAAGTTTAATGTTGTGAACTTGTAGCCCCACCTAATGCCACATTCCTAGGGGCCAGCTCCACTTGTAGCTATTAAGCATAATGCAAATGCAGTATCTTCCTTCTGAAGTCCTGAAAACTGCTGGGAGGAGGCAAAGTGAAATATAGGAGGGATCACTTTGCATGTGCTCTGATATGACCCCTTTCCTGAGCATCCACTATTGACTATTTCTGTGGACAGAGTATTTATAGATTTGGTTTGACCCAATGGGCTGCTGAACAACCTTCAGCTCCACTCTGGGTGGTGGGAACAGGAGACATCTAGCAATATAAAACATGGTGAAACATTCAGCATCCAAGTCACTGCTCACCAGGACTTCTGAGAGATACTAACCTGTGAGTGCCACAGGAATGGCTATACCCGGGGACCGACACATGGAGAAACACTACACACGAGGAGTCCCCAGCCATTTTGTGGTAGACTCCGCCCTTGGCAGCTGCTTGCTGGGTTTCACCTAGGATATCAACAAAGTCGTCCTGCTTACATGGTGCTGAGGATTCAGCCCTTAGTTTGGGTTTTCTTTCCTCAGAGGGTTGTGCTACAGCACTATTGTCAGTAACTTTTCCCAGCTCATAAAAATATAATATTCAGATCTTTTTCTCATTAACTACCTTACCCTCATATCTCATAACTCAGTTAAAAAGGAAAAAAAAACCCTAATTAATGCAGTAAATCATGCACAGGTACATTATAAGTCCACTTATATTAATATTTATTTCCTAGCTCCTTTGATCTAAGACTCTCAAAGCATTTCAGAGTGTTCAGCACTGTTATTCTGGCTGCATAGCTAGGCAAATTCATGCACAGTGTGGGTAACTTGATCAAGGTGTCAGCAAGAGAAGAGCCAGGTTGCTCAGTCCCTGCTCAGCATAAAGCCCTTCTGACACCTCAGCAGCTGTGTAAAAATTGCTCTCAATCCAAAAAACAAGAATTGTAATGCTGTTTTTTTAAAAATCTCTAATTTTGAATAGCTGTAAAAGCAGCCTGCTTCATATGTTCTGTTACCACACAGCTGAGATAAAAAGGCAGTCTGCTTTCCCCAAGGTAAATTGATACAGTACTACCACTAAGACAACTCCTATGCTTTGCCTGCCTAATGCACAGAGTGCTCATCCCCTCAAAATGCTCTTTCTAAACATGTTAAAGTGCAGTTCTTAATACTGGTGAAAAAAGCAAGTCTTATGGGATGGGCTAAGCTGGTAAGCTCAGAAAGGTCTGTGGGGTTAAAAAATAGCATCACTTATTAAGAATGCCGACCTATTTCCTTCCCTGACTTCAATGAATTTGACATAAAACCCATGGAAGTCAGTTACACTCCTTCTGCTGATGCGGTCACCTTTGGATCAGCCCAAAAAGCAGCAGATATATTGGGGATTTAAGGGCAAATCGGGATGATTCATGCATTTACCAGCTTGGGTGGACTGGCTTATAAGTTGCATAACCTGCCTCATGCCTGGACTGATGCAGTTTATTTTCCAACACACACGGCAGAGTACTGGAGAAGTGAGAATACCACCAGTCAGTTTACAGTATCAACATGGTCCAACTCTTCCTCCTCAATGCAGCCGCTGGGTGCTAGTGTCCTTCCAAGCACTCTGGGGCAGACCCTTAGCACCTCACAAGCTATGGGCAGTGACAACCAAAGAGCAGTGCAAGAGGAGGAAACATCACGATGGGTGCACACCACAAGTCAACACAATTCATGAGGAGGATCTTTAGGAGGAGCTTCCAAATGCAAAGAGCAAGAAGTTTGCACCACAGGGGAGCTACAGCATTTAGGGGAGGAACAAAGACTCAGGAGGAAGGTGAGAGAAGTTGGCACAAGGAGTATGAGGATCCTGTCAAACAGTGAGACTGATTTCAAAGTGGCCTGAAAGCTTCCAGCCATGCTCAGAGCTTGGGAGCCCCTATCTTACCGCTAAAATGGTCGTGGGCTTCAGGGCCTGGTTGACATTGCGGAGTAGAGTCCATTTGCCCTGGTCTCTTTCCTGATCTTCCACCACCTCAGGGCATGGCTGCATGAAAACAACTTTCTTCCTCTTCAACATCTCCAAAATCTTGCGGTGGTATTTGTCCCTCTCTCTGCTTTCTACGTGTATTCCACCACGAATGCCAGAGAGCTTGTGGCTGGTTTGCTTTAGACCTCCAGCATGACCATGCCTGCTGCTTGCAGGACACCCTCTGACCTGGTTTACAGTATGGCTCTTGGTAAAGATCCTCTAGCAGAAAAGTTTTCACACACCAGCCATGATCGTCCACTGGCCAGCTAGCTTGCTCACTCCATACAACTGGCACTGCAGGAGTCTCAAAGCAAAATGAATGACTTTGCTTCTCTTCACTTCAATTCTTCCAGTCTCTCCAGTAAGGGGTGATACTTGGTCAGAGACCTGAAGGACACCATAACCAACCGCTCTGGAAAAACAACTGCAGGATTAACAGCAAACCTCTTCATTTCCCTGTGACTTCTCTCCATTACCTTCCTTTCTTAGTGAAATAACCGTCTGCCAGCTTGAAGACTTTCAGCACAAAACACACTCTGGTGCTTATTAATCCACAAATGCAGTCAGTCCCCATGCAACACATGGCATTTAATTAACCTAATAACTTTACATACCAAATTAACCAAAGTGCAGTGGGAACTCAAAACCAGAGGCCATCTGCATTTTCTTTAAACTGATCACCTTGGGTAGATCCATAGCAACTGAATTTTAAATAATTGAGTGGAAAGTGTTCAGAGCAGCACAGTCTCTGTGCCCATAGGTGAGAGGAGTGCCTGGGCTGTGGATGAAAATGAGGACCACAGAAATAATGAGGTTGCACTGACTCTACACCTGGCTGCTCTACAGACCCACTTCTGCAATCTCTCCTTCTCTGTAGGGGTGGTTGTTCTTGTAAGGACTAATTAGGACTGCTGGCCCAACCAGAAGAGCACAAGACATTTTACAGTCACCCCAGATTTGCTTTCCCCTGTCCTATCTTAGATACACTTGAGATTTCTCATTTTCATCTAAGAAAGGCTTTCTGCCCATTTAGAGAATTTAATGCCACTCTAGCTGGGCCCCAGTCACTTCTATGGAAATTTTGAATCTAACTCGGCATCATTGGTACAGACCAGAGCAATGCGTGACTAGATAGGGGTGCAGCTGCTAAGCTTTCCATGATATTCTCATTTATCACTATTTTAATGCAAAACTCTACTGATGCCTTGATTCCATGGGGTTTTGAATCCCCTTGTCCATGATACAGAGGACATATTTTGGTGGAAAGTTATCTAGAGGAACAAAGGCTTTTTAGGTCCCCTTGATGGGACACAGTCACCAAGGACAACTGTAGATGATGGGTACCTCAAACTCATACCAAGCTACTTCTGCTCATCAGTGAACAGCAGTGAAAACAGTGAGGCAATCCTTGCCCAAAGGGCAGATAATGGATTAATAACTTTCAAGGATTGAGCCTTATTACAAAGCCCTGAAACAATAATTCTTGTAGCTGTGCAGGTGATTTAAGGAAGAGGTTGAATCTCATGGATAAGAAGGCAGGTTAGAGATTAATAAGATGGATGTCTACAGTCCAGCAAAGGAGCAAGCAAAAATGTACATGAGATGCAATAGTCATGTAGGGAGAAGGAGACACAGATCAAATGTAGCAATCTGATGGGAGATGTCTACCTCCAGCATGACCTGAACATGCACTGCTGTAAAAGACTGCAGTTTTGCTCCCCTAGTAAGTACAAGATAGATGTCCAATCAAAGCTAATAATCAATGAGAGGATGCACATAGAAGGAAGGACTGAATAAATATATATAAAAGGACCCACAGGATGGGCTGTTTCGATTTGAGCTGTCCTACAGGTGCTCTTTGCCCACCAGCACACCTTTCCTCACTGCCACACCACTGTAACTGGAGCAATGTGGGAGCAGCAGATCTGAGAAAGAGCAGCCAATCTATTTATCTCACTTTGCACTGGAGCAGACATTACAATCATTGCTCAGCTGCACCCTGTACTGTATTTCTGAGCCTGTGTATCTCTGTGTGCTGACGAAGAGTAAACTAAGGAGCAGAGGAGTGGAATGATTTTCCCTAAGTTATCCTTGGAGCAAAGTAGAGATGGAAGCCCAGAGGGCTGAATCCAGTCTCTGCAGTCCTATTATATAAGCATGCTTATTTTTTCCCCGACTCTGGCATTGCTGAAGGTCTGTAATTCTGCACATTTCCATTGCATATTTTTTGCATTGCTCCTCTGCTAGCAGGAGGTTTACTAGGGACTCATTAGACAGTCATGTGTGTCAGCCAGAGGCACTTGGTGTTTGCAGTGCTGTCTGTCTGAACGGCCTGAGCGTGCTGGCTCCTGGAAACAGGAAATCCCATCCCTCTGAAGGGATGACCTGGCTTGGAAACCAGCCTCCCTTCTGTATGCATCAAGGGGCAGAGCAACAGCATTAAGCCTCCTATCAGCATGCTTTTTCTAATGGAACGTGCTATGCCTTATGTGGGAAACAAATAAACACACTTAAAGCAATAAGGGGAGCGATGCAATGGAGGAAAATAAACCTTTAGCTGGCTGGCAGCCCGTCAGCAATGCCATCCAGTTTAGATTACGGCTCCCGGGGGTAACATTAGACTCTTCACTGCAGAGATAGAAGTATGATCCCAAAGAGCCATGCTGGACCCTGATCTGATGATTTACTATACCTCTGCAGCAGCAGGCACAGCTGAGATCAAGGTCCTGCTGTGACATGCTTTGTGCACACATGTAGTAAGCAAATGCTTATCCTAAGGAACTGATGTGACCCAGGCAATGGGTTTAGGCTGCTGCTGACACCTGAGCTCCCATTAAGTACTACTGTGGTGGTGTGGACCTCACTGCTGGAAAAAAGGGAAATGCCACCTGCAGGAAGCACCCTCACTGCAGGTGAAACACCTAAATTAATGAAAGCTTGGGTTTCTTTGCCCCAGCCTGTTTTACAGGGCCAAAGAAAATGCATCAGACACTGCCAGGGCTGAGGAAGTGGTCTTGAACCAGTTACTCTGGAACTGTCACTGAAAAGCTGAGTTATTCAGTGAAACAGGTCAGGTGGCACTCAACTAACCCAGTGCATGTGTCCACCTCTGAGCAAGACATCCAGATCTTTGTGAGATGATCATTGTAGGTCCCTTCCAACTGAAATATTCTATTCTATTCTATTCTATTCTATTCTATTCTATTCTATTCTATTCACCTCTGTATAAAGCGGTTAATTAAACTAGGTCAAATGATACTGACCTAAAGGGGTGTGTGAAGAGGACAATTTGGAGGTAAAAATCTACAGCACAGGAGTCCAAAGCTAGCTAAGGTGGCTCCTACCCCTAGCATGGATGCTGAACCATCCTAAGGGCTGAAGGATATGGAAAATCACTGGCTATCAGAGGCCGCCTATGGAGTCAGGTCAGCAGTGCTCCACTGATTACTCCCTGCGCCACTGAACTTACTCTTTTAAAATAGGAAAAACGATACCCTGCAGAATGGCCATCAATGCACTGTGTGGTCCAAATGTGATGTGTGGGCCATAGGTCTGACAATTGATGTAAAACAACCTGTTTATGCAGCTCTTTTTTTTTTTTTTCTTGGAAACAGGTATAACCACATACCCAGGTCTGCAGAGAGCTAGATCCAAGCTGAGTCCTTTACTTCCTTGCTGCTAGCCTTTGAAGCAGAAAATCCTTCCTGCACACAGACACAAGTGCAATCACAGGCATTCCCCCAGCTCCAAATTTCAGTGTCATTTGGAGAGCAGACTGAAATCTAAATGTATTGGTGCATCACAGCGTATTACGCCAGTGCAGACTTCCAACAGCTACCTGAATCCTTTGGGCAGTATCATGTCTTTGCTCTACTGAAAACACGTATCATCACCTCTAGATATCACCTGTCTGATTCAGTTCAGCTCTCAATTACTTGGATACACCTGCTCAGTTTAATGGAGCTTTTCCTGGTTCCACAGCTGTGCAACCCAAGGGAGAATTAGGAGTGCTCATCTCTATTCTTTGCACTCATCTTTAGCTGCACAATTGCCACCGGCATCAAGAAAAGGTGGGAAAGGAAGAAAAAGCTTGAATTTCTGCTTGACAACAAACCGTAGTGCAAGAAACACACATGCTGGTAGTTGGTAACCCTAATAATTTTCCTGTTTCATAAATAAATAAGATTCTCTTCCCAATTTCTCATAGCACATCAGGCACCAGCTGTCAGCCAAGGTAACGTGCTACACACAAAGGCTTTCTGAAGCAAAGGCAGAGATGCAAGAGGAATCGTTAAATAATTCAATAATCAATGCACTGCTCGCTCATCCTGTAACTTCGAGACTGACAGGAGGGAAAAAACAACCCACTAACGCGACACCCATCTCAACATTTTCCCATTTAGTGCTGAGGGGTAGTCAAAGACTCTGAGAGCAAAAATGATGGATTTTATCAGGTTTGCAGGGGCGCAATCTAGCATTGTGTAACGAGGGTCAGCCCCCAGTGATGGCTGACCTCATCCCTGGCTTTTGGCAAGGAGCTTGTTGCTGACTGTTTGGGACCTCTCGGCTCAGGATTGGGTTTTAAGCGTGCAGGCAAACATGGAGATAGAAGATTTAATCCGCGAATTCTACAGCATTACTGTTGCGGGTGAAGCAGAGAATCTGACAAGCCATTGACGTTACAAGCAGATTAGGCTGGCCCCGGCCGTCACCCACCCAAACGCTGTGCCAAAGCACTGCATATCAGGTCTCACACAAAAAGCTGATGGCCACTGCTTGGGATGTGATTGAAAAATCTGCGAAGATGCAGAAGTGGAACAGGAAATGAAGACTGAGGCTTTTGGCCCTACAGCTGGGTCCTGTCCTAAATGCACATGGAAGAAATCCAAAGGAAGACGACAGAGCAATCATAAGACATACAAATCTGGAAAAACAGAGAGGGCAAAAATGAAACCAGGAGATATCAGAGGGGGAGCGCTTTAGGATGGGAGCATGTAATTTAGTACTGTTAGACCGACACATATTCCTTCAGGTCCTAGGCGTGGAGAGGTTGCACTGGTACCACGCTGGGAGCTATTAGATCCACTCTAAATCTACCAACAACAGTCACTCCCATCTCCCCAGATAACTGAGGTTCGGCTAAGAGCTCCCTGGTTTGCAACAGGAGGCATGATGGAAACCCCTTGCCCTTAGCCACCCAGAAGCAAAGATTTTGGACATTTTCCTTTAAATGCGTGCCATTCTGTATGTCAAGCTTTAGGAAGATGTCAAGCTTTAGGAAGATGGGACTAAGGGAATGCCATCTCTTTCTCTGAGCACAGTCTGGGAGGGATGCTGGTTCCAGCAGGTCCCTATGGCTGGACAATACAGCTAAGCTGCGTGCTCCCATCCCTTTCTTTGATTTGATCCCATGGTGAAGTGGCTCCAGGAATTAACCCAGCAGCAACATTTTCATGTGCTTTTGCAAAGTGTTTTGCTGGTTTAGCCCCTGAAGCAGCTCATCAGGCAATCAGCAAAGCCCTAGTGAAGGAGCAGGGCAAGCAGCAGGACCGTGCAGCTGGCAGCATGGCCAGGGAGCAGAGCGGCTGCCGGCGCAGGTATCTGCTGAGGCATCACTGAGCAGCGCTGATGGAGGCTCTGCCTCGCTCACGGATGAGCTTTATTCCCCAGGTGAAGGCAGAGAGCCGTTTGATTTGATTCATGAAAGAAGAGTCCCAGCTGATGAGCACGAGAGCTATAGAACTATGCAACAGATGGAGGTAATCAGGTTATTTCCACCCAACATTTTTCTGCCTCTGAGGCATACAGCTTTTTCAAGATCACAATGATTCACAGGAAGGACACAGTTTGAATTCCAATGTACAGATCTGACGAAGGGGAAAAATAAAAAGAAAAGATCATACACAGAAATGTAAATTGGAAGGGATGTTTTTCATCCTGGCTCAGAACTGCTGTTCAAAGAAGCCTAAAAGCCACCACATGAATTCAATTGTTTTACAAGATTTTATTCCTGGGGAAACAAAATGGGATTTTTCCACCATCTGCGATAAAAGAGTCTCTTTTACTTTTCATATGCAACCTGCCAAATTCTCTTTCAGAGTTTCAACTTCATCTTTCATGCTCTGGGACGATCCTTTCTCCTTCATTTCTTTACTTCAGGCTCCTTGTTCCCTCCTCCCTGCCTTTTCTCAACCCCACTGAGATCTAGTCTGCAAATAATTCCTGTGTACCATATAGACATGAGACTATTGTCATCTGCACAGCTATTCCTGCATAAACAGAAATCACAGAATCATAGAATCATTTAGGTTGGAAAAAAACCTTTAAGATCAAGTCCAGCCATTAATGTAGACATATTGCGAAGAAGTGCTTAATCCTAGCAAAAATGTATTCTCTTCCCATACAGTAGTAATCTATACTCATGTAAATGCGGTTTTCCCAGCAGAAACATGCCTGTGCTAAGGGTCTGCATTAGCCAAAGTGGCACTGATATGTCTAGACAAGCCCTACCACTTAAAATAACATGTCTCATCTTTGGAAATATTGAATGAAAGGGGAGTTATGCTGCTTTTCCTTCACTGCCACACCAGATCTGAGCAGCACTGCCCTTTTTACACACTGCCTTTGCTTATCCACTGAGGGTTGTCTTGGTTACTGGGGATAGTGACGGGGTCTGGAGGTAGGTTAGTCTGCAGCTCAGTCAATAGCATCTTGAGGGAGTTTGTGATATGACTGCTTAAGGGAGAAGTGGACTACTCCAGGGGCGTGTCTGAAAAGAATGGATGGCAGGAGAAAGCATAATGGAAAACAAAAAAATCATGCTGGCAATGGTTGTGATGCAATCCAAAACGTCTTGATACTGGTTTTTGTTCCTTGGGTGCCAGACACAAGGGTGCAGGGATGCTGTGATACAAGTAGTGTGCTTCCAAAAGGAGAAAAGATACTCCCAGATCTCAAAAAAATCTTGAGAACTTGAAGCACCTGGACTCTTTTGCCATAAGGAAACAGATAACAAAAAGTATCCTACTAGTATTATTAAAACCCAGCAAAATCATCGATATTTCATTGCTTGCTTCATGGGTTTGAAGACTCCAGGGTTGTCGCCTTGCAAGACCACCCTTGAAATGGAAACCCAGGGCAGGTTGGTAAGCGCAGCCACTTGCCTGGATTCTTCAGCCACTCTGCCTATCGTGTTTGGAAAAATCCCCAAATTGCTGGTGGTGGGTCCCTCCAAGAGGAGGTGGACCAGCCGCAGGGCTGCACTGTGGGCTCCCAGCAGCACAATACCAGCCCCATCTGCTGTAACTCTCAGGAATTACCAAGTGCATCAGGAGGTTTATTTCTGATGATTTGTCCATGGGTTTTAATTAAACTTCCATGCTAATAGTACCCTAAGCAGAATGAGGAATGACACAGTGTGCATTTTAATCCCAATTTCACACCATCATAGCTGGGCTGTGGAAGCTGTGAAATTCCACAAGGCTCTGGAAGAAGGAAGGGAGCCCAGAGGACAACCAGTTTAATTAAGGTTCTGAAGGAACCAGTCAGGAAGTCCAGCTAGACAAGCCCTAACCTGGAGGTGGCAAACAGAGAAAGGATGGATTTTTTAGGTTGGCACAAGATGATAGAGATGGGGACAATCATCACTGTTCAAATCACAGTTGTAGTTGGCAGACCCAGCCAAGACAGTTGCCTTGTTGGATCAAGACATGTGCAGATGTGCACTGTGGATGCCTTCAAACTGTGAGCTTGGGACACTTTTACAGCTAATGGTTTATAGCTTGTTGGGCACATATTGAAGAGATTTGGCTTTCAGGAAGTGGTCAGAAGCCAGACCCTGAACATCAGTCCTTTCTACACACACAAATGCAGAAACACGCTTCAAAACCCAAATCCCACTAAATAATCACCAGCCATTGTAAATGAAGCAATAGCCACAGCTTGAAGAAGCAAGCTGGACCTATTTCTTAAATGAAACTATCAAGGAATGGTGGCTGGTAAGATTGCCAGTGGGATTAGACTTTCATATGGACGTCCTGGACTCTAGTAGCTAGAATATATATAAAAGAAATAAGCTCTGCATGACTTTGGCTCAGGAACAAATTCCTCTATTCTTGATACTTATGTTCCTCATGGGTATTTTATTACATGGACAGTCCATTCCGCATACTCTGCACAGGAGGATGTGGCCTCCAAATGGGTTTTGTCTCATATTTTATCCACTTTACTGTGAAAAGGGTTGCGTTACAAATGGGTTTTGTTAAATGCTACTCCTGGAACCAAACTTTTGGGTTTGTTGTGGGTTTGCAAGGTGCCTAGCATGGCAGAGATCCTTGTCCAGCAACAGGCAGCTGGTTGATGCTCATGTGAAAACCTAAATAACGTAAAGGGAAATTAATTCTTGTGATGAATGCTCATCAATTTTATACTTGTTTTGAGAAACTCAATAATTGCCATGTAGCCTTAATTTTGAGACTGCAAGAGTATTATCACATAGATATGTTAATTATGATTATGTTTCTGTAAGGAATGGGCTGACAGAGTATCAGCATGGAGACATGGTTAGTGCCTCCATTGCATTTTGCTGGGTGCAAATGCTGTTTAACTTCAAGCATCTACTTAATGGAAAAGGGCTGCCTGTCTGTCTCGCACCAAATCTAGCAATCTTATGGGGTTAAGGGGCAGTAAAATGCCTTTACAAAGTGATTTGCAGATCATAAAAATGCAGTGTGTGACCTTAAGAGTCATTTGCTAGCAACAGTATTGGCAATAAAACATCTGGCTGGGTGGTAGGAGATGCACATGAATTGCTCATATTGCATTCACACTGGCTGCACAAAAGGCTTCCGAGCTGTGGTGTGCAAATCACTGGCAAGGCTCTGTCCCAGCTAGACATTTTTGCCAATCTTAAAAACAAGCAGCATTTGGCTTTTTCTTCTTTAGCATGCAAAATAAGCCAACCTCTGTTTCTCCCGAGTTCTGTTAAAGTGAGTCTGGAGAAAGGTTAGAGGGCATCTGCTTCTTGGTAAAAGAGTTGGGAGGGAGCAATACTATCAGGATGTAAGTGGAATTGCCTCTGGCAGGACATGAAAATGAGTGTGCAAGGTTAAGGCACACCAGAGGACCATCCTGGGTAGCATCCTACCCTCACCAGTGGCCCATGTGGATGCCTAGGGCAGAGTGGACAAGTCTGTAGAGATACTTCTTTAAAATACTCTTCCGGTCCAAAAATAAGGGGACATCAACCAAAGTCAGAGGGGACTAGGTTCAGCAGAAAGTAATGGAGGTGGATAGGACACCTGGAGAAGTAAGGAAGTTGGGCAAGTGCTTGGAAGGGAGATGCGTTAGGGACTGCTAATCAAATAAATCACATCAGGCTTGGGAAATCACTGAGCTGACAGCTCATAGGTGAAGACCAGGAAATTAGCTGAAGGATAGGAAAATATTGTGAGGAAATTACACTGTAAGCTTACTTGTCCCTTGGTGTTCACCAACAGTCAGTCTGGACACAGAATACCAGGTGGGACAGACCTGGCTCTGAACAAATATGGTCATTTTATGTATGTTCCCAACTCCAGGACACTGTAACTCTGTTCAGAATTTTATAATAATTTCTGTTCAGGAACAGAAGACCTCATAATTTATAGCTGGTGAAGTTTTCTCCTTTCACAAAATTGCCTGATGGGGGCTGAAATCCTTGTAAATTTTTAAGATTGGCCTCTCCCCAGTGCAAGAAAGCAGCTGCATTCTTCGGCCAGTGCCACCTCCCTTGTGCAGACAGCAGCAAGGCTGATTTGGGAAGGAGGCGAGAGGAGGACTGATCCACCCTGTCACCTTCTCACATTTGCAAAACTCAGATCCACACAGATGTGATCAACAGGGAAAAAGCAATTCTCTTACACTGCACCAGCCTAATGCACAACCCCTGCACGAGCTGGTCGGTACTGCTGGCCACTAGAGCAATATCTGTAAATACACCCAGGAGTGGCAAAATGGAAATCAAAAGCATCAGCATACAAATTCCCAAGTCCCAGTCCACACACTCATCTCATTTCCCCACTGTTGAAAGCCCTAGTAGAGGTATCTAAAGTGCCAGCTGGCTTACCAGTGTATCTCAGGCTATTTCACTCACAGTATTGAATTTTCTCTGCTCTTAAACAGATTTTTTTTTTTCAGAACAGTCTCCTTATGTGTGTTCTAGCAAACATCCAAATCCTCCTTCTGTTTCAGTTACACTAAAAGTAGATTTACTCCTCCAAAATTCTTACTGTAAATCTTCCTTACAGAATGCCATTTCACCAAAACCTAAAATGCAACAGGAAAAAACATATAAACAAAGCTTTTTGTGAAAACGCTGGAGTTTGGCTAAAGACTGACATGGAGTGTATTGTTTTGATGTTCTCATTGGAATTCTGTCTTCAAAGTCAGCTTTTAATTCCAACAAAATTATTTTATTTATTGACGAGCAATGAAATCTCAGCAGATACTCTCTGTGCTCCCAACTCAACTTTCTCCTGAGAAAGAAATGCCATTTTTCAATTTGTGCTATTGAAATGGTCTGTTATTGCTTTCCTTCCCCTGGGCCCCAGGACCTGCGCACAGCTTCTTGAACCTGATTGCAGAAAGCCAGAGCTAAGGGGTTTTTTAGGAAAACAGCTGTCAAATCTACACTGTGCTAGAAAACGATGCTATGGCTTGATAAGGAATGCATTTTACACCATGAGGACCATATCTTTCACTAGTGTACATCAGGGTCATTCCACAGATGTGCCTGTGACCCCAAATCCATTAAATGTTGAGGGCTTCATTTTTAATGCCTTGCTGTTGAATGTTTTCCAATTTTGCAAGAGGAGTTTGATGAAGAGGAAGGTCATCCTGAACAGGGAGAACCTCCTGCCTGCTGCACAGGTCATACAAGACACAGATGGTCATACAAGGACCAGATGAAAAGCATGGTCCTACACTCCATGAAGGATGTCATATCACAAAGATTTCTTACAGCAGCCATGTTGGATTAAATGTCTACCTTTTACCCAAATCATTGCAATTGTCACTCCCTATATCCCATCTGAGAACTGATCTGAGTAAAAATAACAGCAATAAGTAGGAAGGAATAAATTATATTCAAGGTTTTTTAAAGTACTTGTAAGTCATATGATTTTGGTGAAATTATGGACAATGTGCTCCAACCAACAGCTGTATCACGCATCTGGGAGGGAATAGAGAGCAGATAGAGGGAGGTAGGTGTGCGGTGATGGGACTGGGATGGGATGGGAGCTCCATTGCTCTGCTCCGTTTGCACAGCTGGTATGAAGATGCTTCCTCCGGTTACGAACAGTAATCAGAGGCTCAGTAGCTGGAGTGAGAACCAAGGGAAATCAACCCTTGTGTTGATCCCTAGCAGCAGGATATGATGTGGGGTGGGATGGGGGTAGGTGGGAACAAAGGTTTTCTGACCTCCCTCCCCGAACCTCAGTCCTGCAAAGGGGTTCATAGGTGGACCAGCAGTCCCCAGCTCCAGCGGCTGGTGCACAACGGCCATGTGAGGTTCAAGATTCATTACAGTCTTTTTCTTTACAGAAAGCATATACAAACAGCAAGACTTCTTCAGAGTCAGGTTATAGAAATATAGAATCATTTAGGTTGGAAAGGACCCCTAAGATCATGGAGTCCAACCGAAAGCCTAACACTGCCAAGTCCACCACTAAACCATGTCCCTAAGCACCACATCTACACATCTTTTCAATACCTCCAGGGATGCTGACTCCACCACTTCCCTGGGCAGCCTGTTCCAATGCTTGACAACCCTTTCAGTGAAGAAATTTCTCCTAATATCCAACCTAAACCTCTCCTGGCGCAACTTGAGGCCATGATGAATTGGAGGGCTTAAGAGAAAAAGGCAGTTTGATGGGCTGAATTTCTCTCTTGCTCCAAATGTCAGGTCTCAGCAAGTTAAATGGCATCTTTAAGGGCTCTGACAGACAAGGAGAAGTTACCATCAAGCAAGAAAAGATGATACGCAAGCTGCTTTGCAAGAGCTGCCCCTGGGGATGTAGATTTTCCCTGGGGAACCTCAGGTCCCAAGATTAATTCAAGGTAAATATTGTTACTGAGTCCTTTGAGGTTTCCTATACCCTCAAGTGAATGTCCCATTGGCTGGGTATTTTGCTACTACCTCTTAAAAAAGCAAAACTAAACTCACACACACATATAATAGCTCTCACTCTGAGTCTTCTCTATCTTGAGATCAAATAGATTAAGGTTTCAGTTCGTACACTTTGGGGAAGACAGATCGTGGGGGCTTGTCTAAGGTATCGAAAAGCAGGAACGAGTGTGTTTCAGACAGGCTCTCTAAGAGGCAGGGTATCTCCACACCAGGGCTGAGATTGTTCACTCTACCTTTACTTGAGATCATGCAATTTATATTCTGCAGCCATAGCACTGCAAGAACATCTCCCTAGCCTGCAGCTTTATTTTCTGTACACAGCTACCCCAGCACTTTAATTGTCCCATAAATTTGATGGAAAGGATTTGATGCAGAGAGCTGTTAAAATGCCAAATGTCTTGAGCACTGCAACTAATGAATGGCTCCCAACGTTTCATGTTTCAATCTATATGCAAATGTGCCCTTTGGTTGGCTTGTGCTGGACTTTTCATTGCTGCATTACAGCTATCCAGGGAAGCCTCAGACTCATAGATCAGACAGATACAAGGCATAAATGGGAGAAGACTTAAATTATTCAGTGTTTATGAGAAAGAGAATCCAAACAGTGGACTTACACTTTGCTTTTTATAATAACATGATTACAGATCAGCCCTGAGAACACCTACAATAACATTGCTTTTCTCCCCCTCCCCTTCCTTCTTGCTAACAAAACATATAGCACAATGAATCACTTAGCACAGCTGAATGAATATTATCCAGGAACACCCAAAATAGTGTATGTCAGCTCCAGGTAAAACTGGTGCTCACAGAGCCCAGATGGGAGATGTCTGTGAATGGGCTGAAACATTTAAAAATCTGCTCTCTGCTATTCTTACACCCAGCAAGGGAAAACATCTCCTGGAGCATTAAACCAAGTCTCTGTAAACAACGACAGTCACAAAATCTATTCCTGCTCATTAATGAGCTGCATAAATCCCTTTCACCTGCAGTGCAATGTGCAATTCTGGTCTTAGCAAGAAGAAATTAAGCTGGAGCAGGTGCAGTAAGGGCTGCCACCATCACAAGAGGGCTGCAGAGCTTGTTTTACAAGGCAGAAAAAAAAGGGGTTTTTAGGATTTTGGTCAATTCCAAGGCTAGGAAGGAAAGCGATTGCTCTCTATACAAACACCTGAGAAATGGCAAGAAGGGGAAAGGGCAATTTTAGCTAAAAGCCAGTCCTAGCACAAGAACAGGAAGCCACAAATACTGGCAGAAAACACAGACATGAACATATCAAGGACAGTCTCGTTGATGTAGGGCTGAAGCTGTGTTGGGGATTTTATGCTCAAAGAAATGCCAGAGGTGGCATAGACTTTACGGAATGGATGGCTGCAGAGAAACTGCGAGGTTTTGGCATTGCCCCCAAAAGTCACCTCACCAGGAGCACTGCCGAGCCAGGAGAGCAGAGCTGAAGTCTCTGACCAAGCCTTGGCTCCTGCAAAGCATCAGACTAGTTGGAGACACCTTCCTTGCTTTGGTGTTGAACTAAAAGGAGCTTTATAGAATGAGGCATCCACAGTGTTTGATCCCTGAGGACATCAATTTCTGGCTGAGCTTTGGTTTCCTTTATCTGCTTAGCTTAGGTCACTGCTGATTCTTTTCACTCCCATTTCTACTTCTCTCCCTATAAACCCAGGAGCAGGTTGGGGGGGCCACTAAGAGTGGGAGAAACCCACAACAGCAGCAATGCTCCTCATGTGGCCTGGACACGGTCAGGAGACTATGGCAACACAGATACAACCTTCTGCCAAGTCTAGTTTAGTGGATGAGCTTTGTGGAATGCTGAACTTGGTCCTACGTGAAATACTTAAATTTTACAAGCATGCTTCATTCCCCAGCAGATAAGTGGTTTTCATTTCTGTCAGTCTGGTCCAGCAGCAGGAAATTTGCAGGACTGGGAAACACTGGATTTAGGATCAGGTTATATGAGAGTTGCCTACATGAGTGAGAAGATGTAGTTGGCAAAAACAGCCATGTGGCAAGTAGCAGACAGTTTTTATTTGCCACCAGGACAGCAGTGGCCTTGGCAAAGCCCTCTGCCTGGAGCAGCAGTGTGCCCCTTGCCAGGCTGCATTGGTCATCTGTGGCTGGGGCCACCACACCCTCCTGGTCTCCACTCCAGTTCTAAAAACATCTCTGCTTCAAATAAAAGACAGAACATGAGGGAATGAGCTGCTGCTGTGCTGTGGAGCCAAATGAACTTGTCAGGCTGCCAAGGCAGGAATTTAGGAAGCCCTCCTTTTTCATCTTCCCTTTCTTTGTGCATGGAAATGGACTTGCCATGAGTGATTTGCTAGCTACTAAAGCTGATAAGTTTGGCTCCTTACAGGCCCCTGCTGGGGAACAATATTGGCCTTTCTTCTGAATTACTGGGTGGAAGACACGGGGCAGGAGCTCTGTATGTTTTCTCATCCTTGCTTGCCCAGAGCCAACCTCTAAGTGAGATCCTAGTGTGAACTGTTTTGATGGGAGAGTGGAAGGGGCGCAACACCATGAGCTCGTCTTCAAAATTCCTGGATTTATAGCTGAGTAATGACAGGAAAACCAAGCTGTAGGGGCGCTGTTCTATCGTAGGTGATGATATGGTCTTTTGTTTGATCTTGTTGGAGAAAGTTTTCAGGGCAAAAGGGATAAGCATGTTGTGCACATTCAAGAATGAAAGAAAAAAAAGACAAGACCCAGGGAAAGCTCCCTGGAAAGCCATACCGATCAGGAACAGCAAAGACCTGTTTCTAGAATCTTACAGCAAAACTGAAGGAAGCAAAATACATATATTGCTGCTACTTGCAATTAAGCACCACCATAAACAGCAGCTCTTTGGACCACAGAGGGCGAAGTGGTTCAAGTGTGTCTCAGACTGGACCTTTAGATGGGGCAAACTGGTATAAAGTGACTTCAGAAAGAGCTTGTATCTGCTAAGAACTGGGTAACCTTATTTCATTATGGAGGGGTCCTTGCTCATCTCACCCATGCTGCAGAGAGGTGTTTGCAGTAAGCAACAAGTTCTACACAAACCTGTTTCCCTGATATTTGTCAGCACCTGCTCAGCATCTGAACCCACAGGGAGAGTTAGTCTCAAAACTGTCAAGAGCAGCAAGAAATGGAAGAACTTTTTGAAAACTGCAGGGTTTTTTTAGGAGCCTAGGGTTTTTCTTGTTTAATAAAAAGAAGCTTTAATCCCAAAGTAATGTATCAAATATTGTTGATAACTTGCCGGAGTCCACTTGGAGATACCTTATAGACTTTTGACACCCAGTCCTTCTGAACTAAAAGATGTTTGTATGGAAAACAACTGAGTAGCTTCTCTAAAAAAGCCTATAGGAGACTGAACATGCACACTGAATGTTAAGGCTTTGCTGTTAAGGGTTCTTGTAATACCTGCCTGGAGGTGATGGGCTTTGAACACTTGGGCAATACAAACACATCATTCACAAATGGCTCCAGGTTTATTCTCCAGCATCCAGCTTTCAGTACAGAAATACCACTACGTTTTTCCTTCCACTGTAACATCCTAGAAATAACCCCTCATCTGCTAACATAAGGGCAGCATCACTCCTGCTCTGCTCCAGCTTTACTGCTGTAACACAACAAACACAAGAGGTAAAAGCCTAAGAATTCAGCCCCATTTTCACACCAGACCAACCACATCCTGAGGTTTTAATAAGGATGTAAATCCCAGACTAGAGCCTGGGACTGGCTAATTAGTGTCTAGATGGATGGCATAAAGTGCCCTGATGATGTTATTGGAGTCACCTACTTGTCCCCTTTTCTGTAACTTACTTTCATGATAGCAGTGGTAACAGAAGAAACGACTGATGTCCCTACACCACGGCTCTCCATTCACAGTTGGGTCCATCTAAATGTCAAGTGCCTAAGCTAGTCTTGCTTAGGGCTTAGGTAGACAAAGGAGACTTCTCCAGAAGGAGATCCATTCTACCCTAAGACAGGTGGGAAGGAAATGACTTCAGCAGCACACTGCCTCCCTGCCTACACAAGACACCTTGGTTTTAGATAACTAGCAAGATGGCCTGTTTGATTAGAGCTCTGCAAAGGGTGAATTCAGACCAATACAGAAGACTGTGAACAAGTAGCTGAACCACAGAGAGGTAATCTCCAGCAGAAAGACATTACAAACAGCCTGGCGTGAGACCATCCTAGACAGCGATGTTACAGGGTTTTTCTTAGAGCCACAACTGCTATTCTGAGCTTTCAAATTAGCATATGAACTTACTTCATTTTAATTCCCATTTTCCTTGGCATTGCAAACCGTATCAGTCAGAGTTTGTGACATGGGGCCAATGCCTCTGGGCCTTTTGGAAGGAGAACCAAGCTCCTAATTACTCCTACCAAAATGGAGCCTTTTTTCTTTGGACCACAGCTCCCAATAGGTCAGAGCAACACTGTAAAGAGCATTCCAGCTGCTCCATGAGATCTTTGTTATTCCTTTCAACCCCAAAGCTATCCTCAGCTCTTCTTGTCACTGGTATAAACTGGTACCATGTGAGTTCCTGCCTCAGAAGTCCAGTGCTTTCTGCCCAGTTGCAGCCAAAAGTGTATTTGCCAAGACAGACACAGAGTTGGAGCAAAACTGTCGGGTAGATTTGCTCCATCACCTCAGT
Organism: Pandion haliaetus; assembly: GCA_013401275.1. NCBI lineage: Eukaryota > Metazoa > Chordata > Aves > Accipitriformes > Pandionidae > Pandion > Pandion haliaetus. The sequence continues at coordinate 100,653 of VYZV01038963.1, read as the reverse complement.
GCTTGACTGTGTTGACATATTTGAGTCTCAATCTGCAGGCCCAACCCAGGACACGTGGCAGTACTGTGAGTCCTCCCCAGGTGAGACGTGGCAGAAGCTGAGAGTGAGAGAGACATGTTACAACTAGACACAGGGAAAACACTACAATTTGAAGCCCTAAATTATTTCAGAATCTGCACAAGACCTGCCGTACAACTTAATTCTTCAATTCAGTGTGCAAAAGGACACAGCGGCGCTGTTCATGGAAATGGAAAAGCAATTCTTGACTAGATTATTCTTCAAGGCAGGCAGTAAGCTGTTTTATTCTTCTGCATATCCAGGACTCACATGCAGCTTGTGGGCCATCCCAGATGAGAAAATAGAAGTGGAACATAGCACGAGGTTAATCTGGACTACACACACAGCGCAATGATTTCCTCTAAGCCAATCAAGGATTAAGGCTAATGAGTATCTTCGCATCTTGCAACGGTCCTTTTAGGGAAATAGAATAGGATAAAAATAGCCTGACTTGGTCATCCCTGCTCCAAAAAAGACTTTTATTAGTCCTTGGGGTGATGGAGTAAAATTAGAAATGCTGAAGAGAGGAATGCTGCACTTACTTACCTGTCGTAGAATGACCATGGTTCCTGTATAAACACATCAGCAATCACCAGGAATGGACCTAAACCAAAAGAAACCAGCAGTTAATGAACTGACACCCTGACTCATAGGCCCCAGCTCAGGGACTGTCTCAACACTAAAGGGACAGATGCAGCCTCTCAGTGTGGAAGAGGGCTAGGAGCACTTAAAATCCCAACATTTTAGTAATATTAATTCCAGACAGTGAGAGACAATGCTCTAATACATCCAGATTAATGCCTGCACTGTGGTGAATGAGACTGGGAGTGGAGGTTGCTTACGCAAGTAATATTTTGTAAACTGAGTCCTAGAAAGTTGTCCAAGGATTAACCTAGCAAGCAGACTGATACTGATTTATTACATGTGTCAACAGATCCCGTGGTACGAATTAAAGCACATGGAGAAGGGCAGCCCTGTCCTTACGGCCCACAAGACTAGATGGATTAACATCTTTCTATCAAAACTTCTTTCAGAAGAAGAAAGAAAATACCAAGCCCTCCACCACAGCCTGCAACTAATACCTGGATTGAAATGAGTATCTCCACACTCTGCTCCTGCCTGTTGTGCAAATTGTACCTTTGTGGGATTTACATGGGCAAGTCCCATGCTGCTCCTGGGTTTGTGCTTGCTGGTGTGTGCTGCTACTTCACGGTGCTCCCAGCATTAAATCAGTTTGGTGTGTATGAGTGAAAAACACTTTCAAAGAATTTAATTTCTGCAGCTTTTAATCTCCAAGTCATCCTTGCTACATGGAAATCTGTAATTGTTATATTTATGACGTGGAACATTTTCCAGTATGGTAAAAACACTCATGCCTTGAAAAGCAGGCAAAAAGGCACTCTATTTGAGAGACACAACTCCCACGAGACACTGGGGATGTGAAGGCTGATGAAGGATGATCTTGCAAGACACAGGACATTTCCTCTCACAGAGACAAAGCAGTCCAACTTGTCATACAAACCTAAATATTTTGTTTCATGTTTTAGCCATAATTTTTATTTTTGTGCTTTCCCCACTAAAAGGAGAACCTTTCTGGGAGGGATGGGAGGGAATAATAAAATCTTTCTACCCACCCTCAACCACCTCCAGGTGACATGTCCAAAGAGACACAATATGGGACAGACTCAGTCTTGCAAAAAAAAAGGGAGTGATAATGCCCTGTGCCAGTGTCCCAACACACTTTCCTCATGGCAAGGAGAGCAATCTCTCTTCCCCACCAACAGCAACTGCACTCATCCCATTCAGTAATGTAGGACTTAGTCTTTGGTGCTGATCCTGCTGGCTGAATTTTCTATAGCTTCTTAGCTGCAGTGGCAAACATGGATGATTCCATCCTAGATAGAAAGGCAGGAATTATACCTATTAGCTCCTGCAGGGACTGCAGAGGCTCAACAGCATTTCCAGTTATTCCCCTTTTCCTCAACACGCTGCCTGCACCATCTCTACATTTTTACCGACCACATATTTGAAGGCAGGTAACTACCCCACTGGAAGTTGTAGGAGTTTGCCAGCTAAGTGCCTTTACCACCTTAATGAAAACATCCAGCTGTTGAAACCATCTACATGACCCCTCTGCATTGCCTGGAAAAGGAACTGGTGTCCTAAGAGCAGCCAAGGCATCACTGTTCATTAGGAAATACTAGACAAACTTTGGCCATAGACCATATTTAATGAATTAATTTTGCTTTTTTCAGAAGATCAATGACTGGTGGAAAATCATGTGCCCACTTTAGTCTCTGAAAGCCTGTGAGGCAATTTTCCTAATTCTCAGTTTGAATCTTCTCTGTAGCACATTAAATTGGTCCTCTTCTCCTTAACTGATATGGCTTGAAAATAATTTTCTAACCCTGCCAAGCAGTGAGCCCTTAGACAATCTGCCTGGGGATGCTGAAGAGTCTCCTCCACTGGGAATAGTGAATGAAATCTTGGCTTGGCTCAGAGCAGGCACTGGGTGAGGTTGTCCAGAGGTCCTTCCCAGGTCTGTAACATGATGACCGTAGGGTCAGTGTTGAACACTGGGTTGGGTAGCACTTTGAGTTCCTTGGTTGAAGGACAAGTCATCTTATACTTCCTTGCCTCAATTTCCCTCTCTGAAAAACAGAGATCTCACCCAACAGGGGTGCTTCTAAGTATTCTAGTCATTATTTGCATGCTAATCAGCCAAATGGCCTAGGTGAGCTTGCCCCATTGGGTGCCCATGTTGCAAAAGCCATGTATGGGGGATGTCTTCCCACAGGCTGGGCTAGAGCACCAGGTTCAGGTCTCAGAACTGCTCCTTCAGTCGTTTATCCTTCTGCTGCTGAACAAAAGCACTGTCCCATGGTTGGCCTGGCTCCTAGCATGAAAACTACCCTGTATGTTGGCATCCTGCTCAGTCCGGCCTGTGGTGATGCTGAATAGGTATTGTGCCAAGTTTGGAAGAGTACTTACATACCCCATAGAGGCTACTTTTAAAGAGGACATTGGTACTCAGAGCCTGTTGTGGGGTTTTTTATTTTCTGAAAGTCTAGCCTTTGGTCCAAGCCACCAGGCTTGCTCTTGTTCAATGCTTTGTAAGCCCTGTTGCGATGCTGTTGCAAGGGAGGTTGTACACAATGGCAGCCAGCCTTCCCCACGGCTTGCTCAACAGGGAAAACCCCAAAATGGAAAGGCAGGGGGAGCAGCAGACTGCCCTCCCTGTTCTTCCCACAGGGATCAGTAAGCAGGATTGGGCTTGTCTGAGCACCAGGGAGATCAGCTGCCTGCTAATTCACAGGAGCCCTGGTGGAACAAAACGGCCATCTGGACCTTCCAAGCCTCACTGGCAGGTGAGCATAGGGTGTTTCTATTCCACCTTCATCTCCTATGTGAAGCTCTACAGCTGCTTGTGGTATGAGAAATGAGCTGGGCTAAACAAAATGTACCCAGCACCTCTCCCACATCACGCACACATAACACAAGAGCACAAAGACACCCCTCTGGAAAGTGTATTTTTGGTAAATTTGGTTCATTTTGTAGCTTTCTGAGCATCACTAGTTGACTATCATCTGAAGAGAGCATCTGAGGGAGGCAGTAGGGTGAGGCTGAAGGGGCTTTAAACTACTTCTGGATGCAGACTGATGTGTGACATGGAACTATACATGTTACTTGCTTGCAAGCAGTGGTCAACAGAAGCCAAGGAGTGCTTCAGTACAAGGTCTCCACCACGGTGACCTCTGCCATGGCTTTCTTGCTGGTTCTGAAGAGATCCCAAATGCAAGAGCAAGAGGAACTTGACAGAGCTTGACTGTGGAGGGAAAAAGCCTGAGGAACCTGGACAAAGCCATTATCCTGTAATTGCAAAGAAGGGGGTTGCTATTCTAATCTGTTTAACTAGCATTTCTGTGCTCCTTGTTGGCACTTCAGGACTGGAGTCCAACCACATGACCAGCCATACTGCCTTGGGGATCGCTCCACAGTGCTAATCCTCCAGACCACATGCTCATTAAGTATCGATTAGGAAAAATTCAGGTATTTCATTCTAAGTGAAAATTCTGTTCCTTTCTCCTGAAGTTCCACGTCCCTCATGATTCCCCTGTCTGCAAATGCAGGAAGAAAATGAATAATTAATTTACAGGGTGTGTGCACTGACATTCAACGACAGCCTGTCCCCCTCTGCACCCAGCTTGGTGTAGAGCCTGTCTTTTGGAGAACACCCTGGGCACTTAACAGTGTGAAAAAACAAGAGAAGTTAATTCATCTTATGTCTACTTCACTTGACTGACAGAAATGTAATGTATCACCTTAGCTAAGCAAAGAGATTTAACACACCAATGCTCTCTACACACTGCTGCCTTCACCTCCTGCCCTCCAGCAAGGGATCTGAGAAGGATTAAAGATTTTGCACTGTATTTTACTGTTCATCTGAGAAATGGTGAATAAAAAGAAGGTCAGACCTACATCCTTGGAGACAAGTGCCTTTGTCCTTACCAGAAGCAGGATTCAGATCAGGAAGAAAAACAATGGCTCTTGAATGAGGTTAAACTAGCAAACCTGCCAGTCTTTGGGATCTCTAAACATTGAATGTGCGATACAGTGAGCAAAGAAGGTGGTAGTGTCACTACATACCACTCCTTCTACTGTGTCCTGCTCAAAGTTGGCATATTTGGGAAGCTACGACAGTTTGTACTTTTGCATTCTTCCTAGAGCCCCGAATCAGAACCAGGGCTTTCAGGTCAGAAGATAATTGTCTGAATATGGCAGCCAACCATCTTCTTGTTCGCTAACAAGTGTCTTCCTTGCTAGCTTGATCAACAAGCAAGCGCTCAACAGAGACAACCCACTACTTCTCCAGGTAATTAGCTCCAAAGGTCAAATCATCCTTCGTGTTTAAAATGAAGTAAGTATCTTCTCTTCATCTGCATTTGCTTTCAGCTTCCCAGCAGCCAGTCATATCTTACCAACCACAACTGACCCCAGAGATGGGCCCACATGGCAGGGTTTTTCCCCACTGTTGCTCCTCCACTTCCCTCTTGCCAGGGCCTCATGCACCTCTTGCCTTGGAGTGGTGACCAGGGCATGGAGCGGAGGGAGGCCAGGATGATATGCCGTGTCTGGGAAGCTCTTCCCAAAAGGCATGTGCCCTTGCTTTGACATCCTGCTGGGCCGTCTCTGTGGTATGACCTGTGTCTATTGGTTTGTCAGAGCTTCAGTGCTTGATGTCTGCTCCCTGCGAAGGCACTTACAGCCTACTCCCATCAGTTCTCACTGCTTTTCAGTAAACTGGACACTCAGGCTCTCACAGCAAGAATTTCAGACCACCTGCCATGGTTTCTGAGCCCATCTTGGATAAATCTGAGATACTTCTGATCTTCTGCTGTCCAGTTCTGCCTGGGACATCGCTGTCTCCTTGGGCTGTAGCCTCCCATTTTGCTTTATTTTCTGCACAAAAGGTAAGTTCTCCCATCTGCTCAGGTTTGCCCTCAAAGCCTATGTGAAGGTTGGCTGTCCAGGACCTGCTGAGAGGTGGGTAGCTCGAGTTTAACCCTCACCTTGGTGGAGGAGAGCCCAGACTTTGAGTCTTGCTAGATGGGTGGGGTGTTGCTTAAAACATTAGCGTCTCCCCTGTCTGAGCTTTGGACTGAAACGATCATGGTAACGGCCATTCACTTACACCTTTCCTTCCTGTGGCACAAATATCTTCATCCTCACAAGAAGAAATAATCATTTTTAACATCTCTGGTGCAGATTAGATGGAGAGTAAAATCCAGTCTTCTGGTTTTGTTACCCATCATCTCTTTTAAGGTGGAGAAAAGATGCATTCACATTAAAAGTAACAATATTGCCCTGAACTGCAATGGCAACAGGAGTTCACCCAGAGGATTTGCTGATTTTTTTACACACAGGATGGCACTCCCTGAGTTTTTACAAGTGAGCAAACAGCATGAGACTCTCGTGATGGAGATGTGGGGACATGGCGAGCACCACCTGGCCAGCAGGCTGCCTGCCACCGTGCTGAGAAAGTTCCCTTGTTTATGTCTTAATTGCCACCTCTGCACGGACATATCAGCTCGAGGTCATGCTGACAGGTGATGTGAGGAATGCAAGGAAGCTGTCACCTCAGCAAGGCAGGTTACAACAGTAATAAGCTGCAGAAAACATTAGAATTACCATTTCTCATGTGACAGGCGCATCCGTGACACAGCTCCGCGTGTCCTGGGAGGTGATCAGCACAGAGCACCTTTTCCTGGAAAAACTCTGATCCGAGTTCATTGGAAGTCAAGAAAAGCCTTTGGATCAGACCTTCAGTGGCCACCAGATTTCCAGTGGTATCAGGAGACAGAGGAATAGCTGCTTTGAACAAGAGGTGCATTTTGGTGTAAAGAATTACCTTCCTGCTCAGCTGTGGGTCCAGCTGCCTGGACAACTGAGGGAAAAAGTTTCAAGCAGAGCTGCAAGCTGGCATGTAAAGGTCTAGGTGACAGTGGGGGGTAAAGACCCATTGTGAAGCCCTGGATCCTCAGAAAGGCTCCTCAGTGTGTAGTCATGGATGCAACACCATACAACTAAACAACAGCCTGCAAGGGCTGTTTTAGGGAACATGCAGAATTTTCTCTAGCTATTCCTGCAGCTTTCAGCCTTACAGTGATGAGAACCACAGGATTAGGTACTAATTAGGTTAGAGGGTACTCCCATCGGGCTTCTCTTTCTGGTGGGTGGATGCTGTTTCCAGGGAAGACCTAGTTTGTTGGTTGCTTTTTTTACAAAAAGGGATGTTCCAGTCATCCTGCAGACCTGGGATCTCCAAACCAGAAAATTCCAGCTACTTGAAGTAAAAACAACCTTTCCTACACAGAAGAACACAGCCAACTTGCTAATCAATTAGCCAAATAATAAAGGAAAAAAAGACTGCAGGTGTCAAGGTGGCTTATTGCAGTAGAACAGCACAGGATGGGAGTAGTCCTGATGCATTAGGCACACAGATAATTTGCATTTCTGAACATCAGGGTTTTTTTTCATGCAAGTACCTCGAGGAAGGAAGTGCAGCCTTAATGCACTTAATTCTGTAAGTGCAACTGAAACCTGGGGAAATGATGCTTATAGTTGAAACCACCAGTAAATTGGGTGTAATCTACTCAACATGTGTGACGAAGAGGTGTCAGGCATTATGCAGTAGGTAGAGTTTCCAGTCGAAGACTTCAGTACCCAAAATCAGGGCCTGATTTTCAACAGACCTCATGCAGAACTGAAAGCTTCTGAAAAAACCTGGCTTCTCCCTGAAAATTGAGCACTTAAACCATGTTCTGAGCTCTCCTCATTGGTCAGGTTGACTATATATCAGCTAAAAATGTAAACACTGTTGTTTCTTTTGACCCAGCTAAAAAACTCCCTGGCCAGACCCACAGCAGTATGAAATGTCTGAGACACAACTGCCTTCAGTCCAACTGTGCTGATTTCCATGAGCTGAGAATCAGAACGCCATGAAATGCCAAGGTGGTGATCTCGCTGGAGGAGGCTGGGTGTGAAAGGTTTTAAAAGACAGCAAGTGGAAGGAATGTGATCCTCTGAGCCTTCCTCCGCCAGGAGCTGCAGGCATTAATCACAGCCCGCGATGACAGCTCTAGGCAGTGCCATCCTGTTTGCCTTTGCAGAGCATCGCACCAGTCAGCGAAAGGACCATGGAGACTCAACTCCAGCTGCAGGATCTCAGAGCTTGTTTGGTTCTCTGCTTGCCGGTACCAATCTCCTAACAGAGTTACCCGAACTCTTTCATATTTTGGATTAGGACAAGCGAGACAATTCCCCAGTGAGGCTGATACCGCATGTGTGTTTAGCTGTACTGAGGGTGCAAGAGTGCAACACTCTGAGTTGACACTATGTCTTCACAGGACATGTCTCACAGTATTAAAAGAAACAAAACTAAGCAAAAAAACATTGCAAGCATTAGAATGTGGTTTCAAACAGAGCTCAAGACAAAAGCTAAAGCTTCCACAAAGCCAAGAGCCTGTCCTGTGATGCACTTACTACCTAGGAATGGTGCGAAGCAATGCCTGAGCATTCTCTTGCCTCCTCCTGGCCACATGCACAGATCACAAGAGAGCCGGGAGCTAATATTAGTGTCACCTGTGTTTATACACATAAGCCTGGGGACCGTGGAGTAAGACAGAAGCATGCAAATCCTACAATGGGAGTTCATTATTACACATTTCTACTGTGGCTTTCTGCACAAAATCCACACACATTGTCCTCCCACCAGTGATAGTGTTGTCATTTAGGTGACTTTGTGGTTCTCAATCTTCTTTTTTTTGTGCTCCAAGTCCCATCTGACACCCAAAGTGGGACTGAGCTGTTCAGGTATAGACACAGCATGTGTTCAAGTCAACCGAGATCACCTCCATGACTATGGGGACAAACAGGTGCTTCCAAGAACCGATTCACTCAGTCTGTTGGAGAAGCCAGCATTATTTCTCTCCATTGACTACCAGGGAAGCCTGAAGTGACTGGGTTTATTTGGATGTCCCCTCCTCTCCTATCCCTGTGCTCCCTGAGCAGCTAGGAATATGTCAAAAGTCCACTTAGCTGACTCAGTGGGACTGGTTTGGCCCTCAAACCACCATTTGAAGGGTCTTGGTAGCAGTGCTGCTGAGAGACACCTCATCTGAATGAGTACCAGCCAAAAAGGTTACATTAGAGCAAAAAAACACAGAAAACTCCCCCCTCTGGAACGTCAGAGAATCAATAAGTAGTCTCTGTTCACCTGAGAGTAGTCAGGAAACGGGCATCAATTTTTTAAGCCTCCAGCAGGAAGTTCAATAAATTTGCCCTGCATTGAATTGCCCCGAAAAGCCCAGCAGGTAGAGAAGCTGAACAAAAGACCTGACCTTTTCTCCCTCCCTGTGCTTTCACGTAGCCAGAGCAGAACAATGGACCACAGCGGCATCCGATCCCAGCTCGCTGCAGAGTGCTCGGCACAGCCTTCCGAGGAGGGCAATTTCCTTTTGTGCACCAGCCTCTACCGGCTATTGAGTTTTTTTCAACAGCCACAATAATTAATCAAATAAAGTATCCTTTTGCAGGGAGGTCAGGTGTAATTTCAGCATAATCCAGACCTAGCAGCCTGAGCTGATCTAGGCAAAATGCTGCACTTGCAGGTTGGACAAAGGGTGTTTGCAATCTGTTTTCATCTCTTCTTTATCCATAGATGAACTCCTGGTCGTGCTGTGGGGTCTACACATGGGCCCTGGCACACCGCAAGAACAAATTAAAGAGTAAAGCTTATATTTGAAATTGAGGGTGATTTAGCACATGAACATGCTCTCAAGACTCTCCTCCTGGGAGCAGGACTGTCCTGCACAGTGCTGGACTTTACTGGAAGTTCCCTTGCTGGTCCTGAGCTCACTGGGATGTCCGCACAGCACTGTGACAAGATCAGAGCTCAGACCCTGTCCACCTATGCTCAGGGAACCCCAACTAGCCTGGGCTGAGCAGACCAACAAGTGTCGGTGGGGGTCACCTTAGAAATGCTCCTTCATGGGCTGCTCAACCCCTGCCATTGACAGAGCAATGCATACAGGCAGATGTGATGGTTGACTTCAGGCTGATGTATTTTACGAAGTATGCATGAATGTGGGAGCAGATTCATGTGTGGCATGTCCTATTTTGGGCCAGGTCCAGGAGGCAGCATCCTTCTCAGCCATCCTGGCTCTGCCAGCCCTGCAGCTGAACCACAGCCTTTAGCCCTTAGCTCAGGTGCAGGTTTCATCCTTTGGTTGTATTGCTCAGGCAGCTACAAAGACTGCGTCTATAATCTGAGAACAATTCCATGAAGATCCAAGGAAAAGTGTGGATACATGTATATATGCCCTATATAGAATGTTATATCCCCTGGATATATACTCTGGCCAATCCTATATTACTGGCTCCAGTTAGGAATAACTGGGCCACGTTATGAAGGGGATTGGACTGGATCATCTCCTTGGCCTTCCAAGCTTTCTATCTCATGAATCTACAAGACCAGAGGCCTTGCTCTAAGACAGAGGGCAGGATAAGGAGCACTGCAACCACTGCAGGCTGGGACCAGGGCCCCAAAAGGAAATTTATGGAGTGTCAGGTGATTTGTCCTGTGGCACACTGGAGTTTGTTCCTGAAGTGTTTCAGAAGGATTTAGGTACTTGGGCTCTTTCTCGGTCCCATGAAGTGCTCCCTTTAAAACAGTCTCTAGATGATCTGCCACCACCCAGGCAACGTATGGCAGAGGTAAGATCTGAACGCCAGACTAATCTCAGTCCAATAACTTAATTACTAACCCACTGCTGCTTTTTTTTTTTTTTTGCTATAGAAGGGTTAGTTAATGAGAATCTTTACTGCAGCCACTTTTTTAGTAATCACTCCAGCGAGCTATTATGCTCTGTTATTGCCTCACAAATCCCAGCCCATTTATGGAGGAAGGGATGATGCTATCCTCATTTCACACAGAGGGAAACTGAGGCATGGAGGGAGGACGTGACTTTCCCCAAGGTCACGCAGGAGAACCAAGAAGGTGCGATGTGCCTCTTGCAGACACCCAAGTCTGTGCCTATGACTCCAGATCAAAATGCCTTTAATAAAGACAGGTCCCCTGCTCTTCTCTGTCCTTAAATTGTCCTAATAAGCAGCTGTCTCACTCTCTACTCTTGCTGGTCCTTAATGGTGGGGCTGCGGCTGTGCGGACTCTCTCCTTTCAGTGCTATTAGTGCTGGCTGGAGCAGGGCTTCTGCAAGCTGTTATAATCCTGTGAGGCTTTTTCTCAGCAGGAACCCCTTTGCTGGGATTTTCAGTGAAATCCTCCCTCCGCCTGCCCCAACACTATCCTCTTATCTCTTGTGGTCCTGGAGAAATTCAGGACGACCCTTCAGAGAGGCTGGGGTCAGGCTCCAAATGCAGGGACTAGTAGGATTAAGTGGGTTCAAATCAGAAGATACCAGCCTTTTTTTATCCTGCTGAGACTCTTGATGATTCCAGAGGGTGTTTTGCTTGAACAGGGACTGTACAAATTAAGTAGAGACTCTGCTCTGCCCTTCCAGGCTGCCTTTGGTGCAATCACCATCGCATCCCTCAGGGCTGCATGAGGCAGTGCTGGGAGACATCAGCCCTGTAATAGCCCGGACGAAAGGGGGACAGATGCTCCCTGACTCATTGGCTGCACATGCAAAATGTTATACTAATTTTGCAGCTGGGGAAACTGAGTCACGGGGCCTGTTTGCTGCTCCATCTACTGCTCTTCACATTTTGGTGCTGTACTGAGTTGCTAAGTGTGCTTCAGTACATAGGATGCTCCGTGCTTTCAAGGGCATCCTCTGGCTGAGCTGAAGTCATGCTTGTAGGTCTTTCACAAAGCAGAGTTAGACTAAAGCACATATGAGACCGTAGATTTCGATTAGATATTAGGAAGAAATTCTTCACTGTGCATGTGGTGAGGCACAGGCACAGGTTTCCCAGAGAAGTTGTGGATGCTTCATCCCTGGCAGTGTCCAAGGCCAGGTTGGATGGGGCTTTGAGCAACCTGGTCTAGTGGAAGGTGTCCCTGCCCATGGCAGGGGGGGTTGGACGAGATGATCTTTAAGGTCCCTTCCAACCCAAACCATTCTGGGATTCTATATGTTAGGTGTTGCACAGGCATAAAGTAAAAGTCAGTGCAACCCCAAGCAGCCTGGATGGGGGAAAGTTCTGGAGGCTCCAGGAGGTGAAGTGACTTTGCTCCATGCCAAGTTCCCACCTGGTGAAAAGGAGAGCCAGAAATAATGACAGAAGTCCTTCTGCAAGCAGCAGAGCTAACAAAAGCCTCATTTACAACCATGAAACTCCAAACAATAAGGTTTCTTGACAGTCAATAGGGCATAGTCCCCCCAAGAAGCCTGTCCTGCAGGTAAGGCATCCAGGACAGCTTTCTCACCCTACCTGGGCTCTCTGGTGTCTGGCAGGAGCTGGCATCATGCTGCAGGGTGCTAGTTTTCTCCTCCGCCCTCCTGCGTATTTCTATGAAGTGCCTAGGAACTTCATTTCTGTGCTACAGCTCTGTCAAGTTTGGAGCGAACTTGGTCAACAAACTACCATGATTAGGTGACACATCTGAAGAGACAGGCAGTGTGACCACACAAGCCTTGTTTCCTATGGAAATCAGACTAGATGAGCATGCCAGCTTTAATCAGGTACTTAATTTATTCCAGCTTTAACAAGGTGCTCCTTTCCCACCCTTGTTTGCAGTATTTTGAGATATTCCTCCGAGGAAAGGGGTGGCTGTTGCTATTTGTGATTTGCTCTCAGCTACACACAAGAAATGGGTGTTTACTGCAGGCCAGTCTCACTCCCTGGGCTGAGTTCAACATCACAGCTGCACCTGAAAAGCTTAACTTTTGTTCCAGCCCTTTTTATTTAGTATCTTCCCTGACTGCTGAGCTCGGTGCTGGGAGGACAGGACCTGGTTTGCTCCTCCAAACAGTAGCCTGCTGTGCCCAAATCCTAGATATAACAGGGCACTGGGGGAGATCCAGAGGGTTATTTCTAAGAGCAATAAGGTTGCCCAACAAGCTTTCGCCCTCACTTACCCACCACCCTAATCTGCACTGGTACAATTAACCTGAATGAAGAGCAGTCCTGATTTGCCCTGTCACAGTATCCCAAGCTGACATGGCTCTTGCAGCTATTTGGCCAAGATCACTGGGTGCTCTCTTGTCTCCCTCCTGATGCTTTGGGTGCACGCATGACATTTAGCAGTGGAGAAAGCAGCATCTCAGTGCCTTGCTGGAGTAACACAGCTGCACCCTCAGAAACTCTCCTCCCCATGGGACAAGGACCTGCTCCACTACCCACAAGCACTGGTGGCATCACCAGGTAAAGCTTCCCCCCCTGTATTGTGCTGGAGAGAAGCAATTTCTTACATGGGAGGGATGGTGTCCTTGCAGTATACCTGCTCTGAGAGACCTCCCTGGCATGACAGCCGACTGGGCTGACCTGCTCATTAATTGTTTATAAGTCTCTGTGTACCGCTTTACTGAATTACATAAAAGGTCTAATAGTTCCTGCTATGGATCCTGGGTGGGCTGTGTCTCAGCACCCCAAGTGCTCTGAGATAGTTGGTAGCTCTGAAAGCCTGCAGAAATGAAAGGAAATCCTAAAGGGATGTTGGAGGGTTTTGTCCATCCTTTTTTTTGAATCAAGGATGCTGCAGCACCACCAGCCTGACATGGGGGCATGTTTGGGAGGTATATCGTAACACAGTTGACAGTGTTCAGTAATTCCAGCAATACAATGTTCTCTCATGTCTGTACCAAAGACCGCTGCGGGCCCTTGCAGCTCTCCAGCATACAACCCCCACACACATAAAGCCAGCCATGCCTGACCTTTTCCTGGGCTTTACTTCCAAAGACAGACCACAGAAGTCCAGGTTATCCTGGCTCTGTTGTTCCACCGAGATTGAAGGCATCCAAGAAGCTGAGTAGAGGAGCTGATGAGCAAAGGGGGATCGTCTTGCAGCTCTCTGCATGCAGCTTCTCAATGGGCTCTTGCACAAAGGTTACGGATGAAATAACCACCCCCTTTATTTCTCCAGATTGAAACCTTCTCCAGGCTGTAGGAGAGACAAACCCTGTGTGTGTGTGTGTGGTTTCTAGAGTTCATCTCAGCCCAGGGTAAATCTGCTGGCCTTGATGGCGCTGATCCAGCAAAGCTGAGGGATGAGAGGAAGCAGGACAGAAATAGCTGGGGCAACACAATGTAATGACAACCACCACCGATGCTGGAAAACACCCAAAAGCTCAGAGGTAGGAGGCAGAAGTCTGATGCACTCTAGCTAGACTTGCAGGGCTCCTTCCAACTCATGACAACATGTACTTGCTGTACCCCTCTGTCCTAATGCAGGAGGTTTGCCCATCCTCCTGACAGCCTCAGCCAGGCAAGAGAACCCTGTCTCTGATGATGGGAGGTGTTATGGTTTATGGGTGCTCCCCTTGTTCTTTTTCAGCCCCACTCTTATTGTGAAGCTCTTTGGTCCCACATGAGCTCCGTGGGACCTTTGCCCAGACTGGGAACTCAGTGTCATCAAGAGGTAAAGAATTTTCTTCTTCCAGCCTCTCCCGTCAGCATGAATTCAAACTCCCCCATGCCAACACATACTGGGCACATGGAAAACCATTTTACCAACTTGCAAAGCAAACCTCAGCCTACCAACAGTATGGGTCAGCTCTGGGATTCACAGGAAAACGCCTGCAAACCCTGGCCTTTCTAGTAGTGATCTAGCTTATCACCATCTTTGTGGCAATTCTCTAATGGCCTACAAGATGCCTGATATAGAACCTGCAAGAAATCCCATTAAGGTCCTCTCTGTATTTGCTGGCATGAAAGTATTTTCAATGAAAAAGGAAAAGAACAGGCTTTATTTTCCTCGACCCACACAATACGTGGCACTTCTACTAAAGTGATGAGGCTGACACCTTATCTTCTCCAACTAAGTGCAGCGAGGCAAATATCTCAGCAGAATTGTTTCAAAGAGGATCTCAGGGCATGAACAAGTCTTGATGAGTGGAAGCACCAGCTCATGAGCTCCACATAAAAAAGCCCATACTGGATCCAGCTTGAGGGCTTGCCATTTATTGTATTTCTAACAGTGGACAACAGAGGATGCCTGGGGAGCCGTATAAAAGTGGAGTGAAGATTTAGTGGCACTACTCCGTAATACTCCCCCAGACACTAATAATTTGCAGCTCAAGAACTTCTAGAGCCAAAGAAGTGTAGCTTTTTTCTTTAATATATATGTATTATAGCTTTTGAGAGGCTTTTCATCAACGAATTGTCCGAGTGCTTTTTTGACCCATCAATACTTTTAGAATCCACAGGGTACAACAGTCAGGAGTACCACAGATGCCAGGTTGTGTGAACTCTTTTTTTGCTTTGAGCCTGGTCTCTGTAAGCTTTATTTGATGCTCCCTAATTTTTCTGTTGCAAAGAAAGAAATAAGGAAAATTCTCCTTTTGCCTTCACCATGCAAGCATGGTCTTCCAGGATCTATAAGGTATCTTCCTCCTATCTCTTTTCCAGCCTGAAGTCTTTGTCTAAACAATCCTTCCTCATGTGGAAGCTGTTCCAGACCTCTGACCATCCTTCCTTTCCCTGAAGCCTCTCCACCTGACCTACACAATTTTGGGGATGGAGGGACCAGACCGGCATACACTATTCCAGTTGCAGGCACACCAGGAACTCACAAAGGTGCAATGCTGTTTCAGTCTTCATTCCTCTTCTGACATCTGTTTTGCCTTTTTTTGTTTTGGATTACTTGAAATAAGTCAACAGAGTAGTGAAACGTGCTCTCTGGACAATGACAGATACCCTGAGGAACACACAAGGGCTTGGGCCCAAGAGATGGGTCCTGGTCCCAAGTCTAGCACAGCCCAGGTAGGGCTTAGAGTACCTTCTCCCTTTCCTCAGTGTGTTGGGCAGGTGACTTCTGCTCAGTATTTGCAAAGCCCTCTCAGGTGGAAGGTATTTCACAGCTGCAACCTGCAAGCACTATGAGACTAAACCATAATATTCCTAAAAGTCTTTACATTTACATGGTGCCATTGACAGCCACCTTCATCCAGGCACTGTAGATACCTGCCATTTGCTATTTATTCTCCTTTGCCAACTTTCACGTTGTGCCCATCCTCTCTCCAGCTCTGCCATGATCCCAGGTTTATCTCACCACTTCCAAAGTCAGGAACTGCTGCAGTGAGTGGCTTTGTCTCCTGGGGTGAAACCGCCTCCCAGCACAGCTCCTACCATACAACCCACTGTCAGATGGGAAGAGAGGACAAGACCAGGATTCGCAGAGGCTCAGTTCTCTCAAAGCTCAGCATAACCTCAGGCATGTCCTCTTGCAAGCTTTCCTTCCTCCACACATCTTAAAGTTGGAGGCCAGGCTGCTTGTGCAGCAACAACAGCAGTGGAAACCTCCACCCAAGGCAGCCTCTAAGTCTATAATCAACCTAAAGTGTAAGTTTTCCTTTCATGCATGTGGAAACTGTATTCAAGTCATCTGTACCCGGGGCGAACACTGGGTTATTACACCAGGTTAAGTGCAGGGGATGGCAGCAGCTGAACCAACATGCCATGAAAGGAACTTGCTGGGTCTGAGGTCCAAGAGGAGCGCAATGCTTTCCTGCAGTTGCTCTGAGACTGCCAATGGGATCAAGCACTCAATTTTCGGATCCCAGCTGAGGTGGGACTTGGTACCTAGCTGCTCAGGCTGGGCAGGTGTGGGGAGGATTCAGCCAACGATGCCAAGAAATGAAGGGGTCCCCAAAGATTTTTTGCTTTGGATTTTGAACTTTTGTACATTTATTTAGCACTCAATCTACTTCAACTGCCTGTTTTTCATTGCATTTCCACACATTGCACTCCCCTTGTGAAGTGGGAACAACTGCACTCTGCTCTCTCCCAGTATCCTGACTGGAAGAGCTTTTCAGAGCAGGGGCTTTGCGCACAGGCTCCAGGTGCAGTAGGGCTTGGGGGAGCTACCTGGGGACAGATGGACAGCCTAAGCACGGGCACTGCTGGGACAGTTTTGTCCTGAGAAGCTTTCTGGCTCTACATAGCAGCTCAGCTGGGGGGCCAGACCATCACAAACACACTGGCTCATCCCGTATCAGGTTCTCCTTGAACGTTGCCTAGCAGAAAGGAGCGTTTCATGGTGCAAAGCTCTCTGACGTGCTTTCTCCACATCCTGCCAGTCCCTCCGTACAGTGACACTTGTCCCACTGTACTCTGGGAGCAGGAAAACTCTGGCTCTGCCCCAAGAGAACAATAAAAGTCCCCATTTCTCCTCTCACCCTCAAAAGGGACCAGCAGAGCCGATCTGGCAGCAAGTGGAGGCAGCAACTGCTACCTGATAGTATGGTGTCAGTGCAGACAACCAAAAATGTGCCCAGGACTGAGAGTGCCTGAAACCGCCTCTCCCATCAGCCCTTTTCTGCTGGGCTTGGAAGCAGTTCTCTGCAGCTCCAGGAAAGGCTTCAAAAAAAAAAAAAAACCTACGAGCTGACAATGCCTTCATTAATCACAGCATAATCCTTTCCATGGCAACCCAAGGATTGCGAAGTCACAAGTTAGCAAGCGTAAGACAGAAACACTGTACAGCAGTCCCCTGTCCGTGGAAACTTAACAGTGAACGAGATGAATCAACTGCTCTGAGGAGGGGAAATGAGTTAGAAATAATATTGCCTTGGAAAAGGGGTTCATCCCTGGGCTGGATTCAGATCGCATAAATGTTGGTGTTAGTGGGGAGATACTGTAACTTCATGAAGTTACTCCAGCCTCACCCCAAAAAGCCCAAGAAGAGACTTTGGCCCTCCATGTTGGTTTTACAGAAGCACAAAGCTTTCAGTGAGGTCAGGCAGAAAAGAAAGACAATTTGTCGCCAGCCCACCACCATGACTTAAACATTAAACACGATTTAGACAAACGTATTTGGAAATCAGCAGAGCTCAAAGCCAACAGTGAAAACAATTCGAGTGTCAGTCAATGGGAGGGAAGTGCTGTCCTAGTTTTGCCCTTCCTTGTCCCTGTTCTGCTCTCCCTGGGATCGTTTAGACCCCGGGTAGGGGGAAGACTTGCACAGGATCTCATAGGGATGCAGGTTTTGTCTAAAGCGTTAACAAAGCTCAGCCCAAAGCTGCAAAAGCATCCTATACCTTCACACCACCACTGTTGGGATCTTGCTGTCTCTCACCTCATGGGAAGAGAGGTAAGACCTGTAGCATCATACAGTAGAGAAGGAGGGGAGAGGAGTCAGCTTGCAACACAACCCATGTCCTCAACATATTGACGCAAAGCACGGGTTAACCACATGGGGTTGGTTCTTGGACGTCCTTTTGCCCGTACTATGGAAAGAAGCACTCTCATACCAACACAACAGCCTGGGGCTGTGGGAGGACCACCTCCAGCTCCTGCCAGCTCCTTCTGCAGGGAGGATTTAGTAGCCAGGGGCAACCAGGCAGTCTTAGACCCACCGGCCTGTTGCCTTTCAGGCTCTCCCTCCCTGTTGCCTACAAGACAGGTCCTCCACCGTATACCCCAGTCTTCCCAGAGATGCCAAGGCATGCCAGTTCCACCTTCGTTAGGACATCATGACTGTAACTCTCCTAGGAAAGCCTGGGAGTGTTCTTTGATACAGTGCTCAGCTGATCCAGCACAGCCCATGCACGTAACATAGTAGTCCTGAACCAAGAAGTAAAATGCAAACTACTATGTGGGAATTGCCTGTCCCACGCTGGCTCTCTCTCAATCCCTACCCAGGGATGGTCCTAATAATTTAAACATTTAAATTTAAAGAAGGTCCTGGGCACTGCTCACCAGCACCGGTGTGATGCAGGGGACACACCACCAAAACACAGCCTGGACATAAGCCGTGCTACGCTGCAACCAGGAGAAACTCCTGCTGCTCTCTGAAGAGCAGGTTGTGCTTTAACCACCCGGCTGGTGTGTTTGGAGCCGGGTCAGAGCAGGGAGAGGGTGAGGTGGTCCCGGGACCGATGGGACTGGGGGGATACCCGGGGTTTTGTGCCACGCACAGTGGGTCCGTGCAGCAGGCACATCCCCAAAAGCCTCTCCCCATCCCTAAGCACTTCCAGATGTATTCTTGAATATGAAAGGGCTGTGGAGCAAAGCGGGGGTGGGGGGCTGCATACCGCAGCACAGGAGGGAAATGACCCACACCCCACACCCCAGCTCACTGCTAGGTGACCCGAGCTAAATTAAGCAGCAGCTAGAAATTACCGAGGCACTAATCCCTGCTGCAGGAGCCAAGCTGGCTCGGGTCTGCTGGCCATTTCTGGCAGGTCTGCGGTCACCTCGTCTCCCTCCCCGCCCCTCCTCCCTCCCATCGAGCCCAGCCCCTTCCCCAGGTTTGATCCGAGCTCTGAAGCAGGCTGGCTGCCACACAGACCCGGCGGGGGTACCCCCGGCNCCCCCCCGACTCCGCGTCCCCTCCCCGTCTCCCATTGCGATCTCCTCACCCCATTACACCCCTCTCGCACCCCCATCGCCCCCCATGCGGAGCATTCTCAGCCTGGTCCCCCGCCGGGGTGCAGCCCACCGGTTCCCTCCGCCTTACCTTAGCGGGGCATGGCCGGGGCCGGCGCCGGGGAAGGGGCGCTGGTGCCCGGGTGCGGAGTCGCGCTGCCTCCGGCACGGAGCGAGGGCAGAGCCTGCCCGTCGTTGAGCCTCTTAGCGGGGGAGGAGCCGGGACACAGCCAG